>DWPA01000025.1:0-43024 GCA_018251375.1 Calpodes ethlius
ATCAGGTTAACTATTATCGGATTGTATTGGGTATTGATATCCTAGACCAAAAACACGCGATTCATCTCACTCTTTTGTTTTTGGAATCGATGATTCAAAAATAATTCAAATGGTAGTAATTGGGAGTAATGTTGAAAACATTTGTGTCTTAGAACTTTTTAAAAGATCGACTTAGAGTGAGCTGACCTTATCTACCTCAAACCATAGACCACCCAGGTCGTTTAGATTGAGAATCAAACATACAAATATAAAGGAAATAAAGAAACAGTAATTAAAATACAAACCTCAACTAAAGACAACAAACCGTAAACTAATTTATCCAGATCACCCGCAGATGATGCAATCCGCCGAACGTTTAATTCACACACAGACACGCACGGCGCACATACCTCATATAAAACTTGGTATATATTAATTTTTCAACTGTGCGCTCTTGAAACGTCGCCGCGGGCTAGCAGACAGTCGCGAGTGCGGTAGACGCGCTCCAAACTGTGGCCATCGACACAGCGGACATACATCTTATAAGCCATTGCCTTTATATTTACTGTTATGATGTTATAAACATAATCATAATTACGATTTTTTCTTATAGTCAAACTTTGGTTTAAGTTAAATAACGAGTGTATCGTTGTCCGGGCATATATACTTTATTTGAGAAAAAAGCAGTGAATTTCAATAAAACAAAAATTAATTACAACGTTATCATTTCATTATTGTTAACTGAAAACTTTAAATTGATTATCATTCAAAATAAAACAAAATAATCCTGTAAAAAAAGAATAAAAGTAAACACTATTGACTTACGGAAGATATCCTAGCAGAGACTAACACTTGAACATAGTAATTTTATTTATTACGATATTTAGTTTTACTTAAAATTATAATACATGATATGAGGAACAAACGGTTAAAAAAGTTTTAAAATTGGTAAGTTATAAAATTTAATGCAGACGACAACCACAGAGTTACTGGCCACAAGTCTGCAATGCACAGACATGGTATCGCAGGATAAAATATGGAGTTCGCATGATATTCCAGATTACCAAACGGTAATGTTTTTGACGATCCACTGAGCATACACAATACCGAGATGATAATTATGAGTGAGTTGCGTACTTCGCCAGATATATTTTTTTAATTTTTATGACGACTTTTAATTTAAACATTTTAATGACTAAATATTTCCGAACAGTTTTTTAATTGTACCGTAATTGCAAAGACACAATTCAGGTATAACATAATGTTTAGATTTATCTAATGTTGAACGTCTGTGATATTGCTTATAATTACAAATGTTTATAGCTCATTTAATAATACTACGGATTTTTCAAGGAGAAAATTCTTTTACTGTTTTTTTCCTCGATGTTAAAACTTAAAATACCTTTTCGAAACAGCGGTAAAAACAAAAAGTAAGGTGCATAAGTGAATTGACAAAAAGACCGCATGAATAAATGATTTTGAATTTGATACGAGTGTCTCCACGTAATTGGGGAGCTAGGGAGCGTAACTCACTACGTTTCCCCAGAATTAAAGTTGCAAATAAAAAATATTTATCGATGAAGTATTAAAAAATTAAATAACAAATAAAACAATTTTACCAGTATTGATATTGCTAATAACTGACACCCAAAAAGTGAGGCATAAGCTAACAAATTAAAACCAATAATCCGACCCTAAACTTGGGCAAAGTCACCTCAAACTGGCAGCGAAGTTATTATCACCCGATACCCGATGAATGGTTAACGAGTTCGAAAATTGTCGGGTCCTCCCTGAAAGGGGTGAAGCGAATCATTTCTTTCTATTTACGGATGGAAGTTACAACTTTTGCAAAGTTACTTATTCAGCTTACGTTTTTAACATCTTCGATAAGCAGTCTTCTATCATATTTTTAGAGGGTAAAGCATTAGTAAATTAATCCTTAATTTTCTTAAGCTACTTATCTATTGTAATAACGATATTAATACACACAATACTTTATCTCACGTTTCTCTTTGCATCTTATACATGTATATATTTCACCACTACTATCTTTGAATATGGCCAGGACGCACTTCGAATAACTAAGCTTTAATTTCTTACAGTCGATTATGACAATGTTTGTATTTTTATGATGATTTTCATTTTAGTAACGGATTATAATTAATTATATATATTATTATTTTATTATAATTTATATTATCTAATGACACAGTCATATAGATTTCTGTCATGATGAAACTGCTGTACCAGGGACAAGTTCTTCACAGGTGATATTTTAGGGATACTGTTGACGAATTAACCTGTTTCAGGTACAATGTGACGTAGTCTGTCATCATCTGTAACCTCTGTATGCACTTTGGATTATTCATTATCATCATCAATGTATTTATGCCAATTCGAAATTATATTAATCGTGAAGCGTATAGCAAACCCAGCGTATTATCGAACACACACATTGATTTGAGCGCCTAAATTGTTGCGACCAACTTTATGGTTTGGTAATAATAGTTCCTCAATCAATTCTTTTAGGTTTTATTCTAAGGAAAACCGTAGTTGCTAAAGTTGCTGGTTCTTGGGCATTCATTTAAGTAAGTAAACTTAATGATGTGTTGTAATAAGAAATGCTATTATCTTCCTGCGGGGACTCAAGGTGATATTTAACGGCAGAAAACTGAAACTCAAACTTATCATCGCCCGATATCCGAGGAATGGGTAACGAGTTTGAAAATCGTAGCAACCCTTCGGAGCCGCTGCCACGGAACGAACCGTTGAATTTTTGATCTGCAGCGCAAGGGGTGTCGGCGACATTATTAACACTTAATATTTAGTGCCGCGAGGGGCACGCCACCGATATATTTGCTTAACGATTTCCTTTGTTAGTCGTATTCCAGCGCGGTTGACTTGTACGCGCCACCTTAATTGGGGTTTCTGTTTGTGGAAAAAAACGGGGAAAGGGTTGCCGGATTTCTAATAAGATTACATTACTTGCAGATCACCCTCTTTGGGGCAAGTGAAGACAATAAAGAGCATCGAAATAATAAACAACTTACAACCCTACAATCAAGATCTGGCAAGGTAGTAATCGTTGCCGTACAGTGTTCTACACTATGCTCGATCATATATTTAAGATGACTTCTACGATTTATGCCAACTTTAAGATATTGACAAAGGTGATATAAAAGTCGAGCTCGATCGAGTTTAAACGTGTATGATTATGAAATGTGCTCTATGAATCTTAGTCTCTTAAAGTCCACTGCTGGGTATAGCGCTCTTTTATTTATTACCACCCGACCGTTATTTGGACCTCTAAATGCAATTAGTGATAAAGGCATAACTTTTCAATTTTTGGTTAATAAACATGTCATTGAGTATCATGTATGACGTTCAAGAGAATCTATTTGGCAAAAGCTAAAAATCCTACCAAATGTATCATGAAGTTGTTGCTTAAGATAAGTAAATGTAAACAATAGTACGAATGCCCTGAGGTACTAGTGTGGTATGCGTTACTTCTCTAACCACTCTAACTCATCGTACCTCTGACTACGCACTACACATACATATAATTATAAGGATGTCTTACAAATATCGGTTGGAAATAAACAAAACGCGTGCAGGATAAAGCATCTTATAATTGGCTAATCAAAAGAGCATTTTAACGAAACAGCCATTAAAACTGCGTTCTTTCACACACAGAAGTACTTAATACGGCGCAAAGTGCAAAAAGCGCCTAAACAGCCACATCAAACAGGCACTCGAGACGCGAGGGGGACGATATTAGCGACACGGAACTTATCGAGCAGTATCAGCTGTAACAACGAATGCCCAATTAAAATATTAATTGCTTTGAGTTGCTACATCGCGATGAGTGCCGCGGAGTTGATAAACCCCATTGCAAACGTGTTTGATGTCGATGATCCGTTTTTGAGCGCAGACACGTTTCACGCTTCAAATAGTCAAAGGTTTGTGGTGGGTAGTCGATTGGGCCCAGTCGAGTGCCTTGGGAGATCCTTAGATGTGTCAATAAATAGTAAGCCAATTTGACTAAAATCTCAATGGGTTTTTATTATATCTCACAAAGTTACTAGTGGCCGGTAATAAGTGTATAATGGTACGCTGCACAAACGCGCTAGGCTAATGTGATACTAACGTTACCCATAAAGGTGGTGGTATAGGTACAACGAGCAAGTTTTCAACTCACCTTGATAGCAAATTATAGTAACTGCGCCAAATGTCGCGCCCCTATGCAGTGCCTCATTACACCCGACAAGTGCGTTAAAGCGCGTTCCGTAACGTGCTTGTTCGATAATACAGCCGTCGATGTAAGGACTTAATCGGGATTATTAAATCATTGACTCGTGACGGTGCTTCAAAAAAGGCGACTGACGGAGATTTTTCCTTCCTGATTTTTTATTTTTTTAATTATTGACGAAGTGTCCATTTAGCGGTGGTAAAACTTGATTGAAACATGGTTCCGCGCTGTAAATGTTACCAGAATTATTAACATCTGAAGATGATTGAAAAAGTTCGAAACATACGGGGATGACGCAGGTGATCGATGACTGACTTTATAAATACATTTTGAAGTTTAAAAATCTTGTCATCGCTAAGCACACATTACATCATCTCTAGGTCCAGAGTTCGGGGACCTCTCGCAAATTTTCTCATTGAAAGCTAAATATTCCATATCAATTTATTCAGTAAAGTATCGTCATGGCGTCAGATAAACTGCATAAAACCAAGTGCGATCTGAACGAGGGCCGGGTGCACCCCGAGTGGGGGCCACTGGACGTAATGGGCTCAATCTCGTGTTGGCATATCAGGGTGTTGTAAGAAGGGATACAAATTTTAGTGGAAAGGCTCCACCTAAGTATTATATTATAGACAGCTTTTCATTTTGCAGTTCTATTTACATAAAATTTTATTTGCTTCAATTGGCTTTAAGATGGACAGAGCGACTTTTTACCTTTATACCCAGAGATCTGATTTAAAGGAGTATGCAAAATATTAATTCAGCGGAATATGAGAAAGTAATTGTAATACAGCTTGCAAGATTTCACCCAAATCCAATGCAACATACCACAAATGTACATTCTGTATAATATTAGAAATTGGTTTACGTTTGGAGTTAACTTAGCTTCAACTTTAACATTTGGTATATCTTTCGACCAGGTAGACATATAGACAGACAGCCGTATTTCGAATCCAGAATAAGGAGGAACTAACGTCATAATAATATTAATAATAAATTTGGATTTTCCCGGACTTAGTATATTGTATGCTATGTAAGAGCCAGCCAAAGATATATGAACCGTACATGGGCGTTAACTGATATCTACGATGCGAAACTTTCAAGATATATTACCGTCTTAACAATTGATTTAACAAGAGGGTTTCGCCAAATACCCTCGGCCCGTGCCTTCGCCTTACAAGTACATGATATGTATTCCCAAACACAATTAGTTGGATCATAATTAAAACGGCTCCGGATCTAATCGCCTTCTCCTTGAAACAGTCCCAGGGCGACGACGTAGGGAATCAATAAATCATAGCATCTCAAACTGTACGTGCTTGAGTATGTGGGAGACACACGGCTGTTAAGTTCAGATGACCTAACTTCCTGGTAACCAAAATGAAAAACTAAGGAAAATGAAAAACTGTAAAAAAATTTTGCTCTATTAAGTAGTGAATAATAGTTGGGGAAGAAGTTCTGGCTAATTTCATAGAGATGAGATTTAGGAGCACGAGGTTTTGTTGCAGACTTGATTTGCTCCTCTAATAAAATCATATGACTCGAGACTTAAACCGCTTAAAAATGACCGTATTTCATGACATGGTGAAATTATTTTTAGGGTTCCATAGTAAAAGTAGAACCCTTACCTATAATGCTGTAATTTAGCATGTACATAGAAGTTATATGAAAAATAATGAAATGAACTATACAACACTAACCTTAATAAAGCCATATATTTTAACAACGTATGATAAGAACATCAGAATACAAGGGAGATAAATTTTCTCACTCATTGAAGTCATATTAACCAATGATTTCCACGCAACCGTGTGTCTCTAAAACTTTGGTGATCCAAACTTTACTACGAGCTACAGTTGTAGTAGGCCTGCGAGTCACTCGCGACTCCTGACCACAAAGCGTCCTCACGAGACTCGCGCAGGCCTCGCATCTTGTATGAGTATGGCCCTGAGAACAGCTTTGTTGCATGCTCGAACTTAATAATCTGCGAGAATTTGGTTCATTATCCTAGTAGCAAATGATTGAAACACTTTGGTGTGATGAAAGTACAAACCTCCTCTTGAAATGGAGTGAAATGGTACTCTTGAATGTCTTCCTGTCGAATTGACAATATCTTCCGATTAAACCAAGGACTTAAAGCGACTAGCACAGAAAGAATCAAGTCATCCATGGTTGGTCAAGGACCACGCATTGAATTGCTAGCTATGAGCTCTAGCGGCAGAATGGGCGTCTTTCCTAAATACTACCCAGGTATACTCGGGACTGATTATTAAGAGTACTTATCGTTTGTTCGTGGAAGTCATCTCAAGTCTTCCAACATCCATTTAACGCTGTGCATTCCGAAGTACGTGTGCTCTTATAAAATGTCCCTAAGAACTCCTGATCGGATAAGTTGTTGCTAATCTTTGCGACCACCCTCAACTTAAAATATATAAACGTTCCGTTTCAATAACCGATTGTGTGAAAACTATGTATTTAAAGAAGAAGTTAATATTAAGGCTCAAAATATCGACAGGACAAGCGAGGAATGTAAGGTGCGGCTGCTCAGCGTGTCCGCATCGATATTTATTTACGAAATCACCCCTTCCCTAAACAGAGACAAAGTGTTGGTGTACATTAGTGGGCGGAGGGAGATTTTATTGCCTCCCACGCCTTAAAATATTGTCTGATTCATTAGAGGATATTTCACATTTAAGTTTCGTGTGTGCTCTTAGCTTCCTTAGAATATTTTAACCGGCAAACTTCGCGCCAAATTTCCGAGGTGATCACTCCGGCGGGGAGGGGCGGGTTACCGTTTTAACGACAGTGTTGTTACAATTTTCTAAAAGGATACCGTTACGTTCGCGTAATAAGACGCTAAGATTCCCTTATACCCTTAATTATGGTGGGGGGAGTGGGGTGTAATGACACATGTATGTAAATATTCGTTGTAACGACTGGAGGTGGCGACGTGTGCACGCTTTAATGGTAGCTCCGTTGTTTTCTTTGATTAAAGAATTTTATTACAGCGTATAATTCACGATTAGACGTTAAAGGGTTGGGAGCTGCGTCTTCAGATAAAACGGATGCGTAACGACGGGTGCGTGATTCTGAATCATAATTGTTATTGCCCGCTCTAATGTTTGTTAAAAATTAATGACATTCGAATTGGGGAGCCGCGTACCCTTTTTGGAGATTGTTAAAAGTAGTTAATTACGTAACGTAACAAAATATTGTAGACAGTAACGTGTTTATAGGAAATTGATAATTCTAATGGGAGTTCAGTTTTGTGGGAGAACATAAATTTAAATAAAGTCAAAGTGTTATAAGAATGTGTTTGTGGATTTGAATGTGTTAGGGTGGGTTAAATGAAATTCAAACATAAATAAATACTTCACGTAGCATTGTAGTCTTTGGTTTCGATAAGGTATAACGTCTCTACGGTGTAACTGACCGCCCATCGCTTCGTCAATCTTCTTGTTCAGGACGTAGTCATTGAAATTAACATAATTGTTAACTGAATGACCGATTATGCCACGTACCTTCGCTGTTTCATCAGTCTGTAAAGTGTCTAGTGATTTTCCCAAGGATGTAACTTGATGCCAATACCTTGTTCATTCGGGCTCAGTCAGGCTGTACTTGAATTGAAGGATGGCTAGAGACGGTTACAGGCTAACTTTAATTAGTTCTTCATCTCATTGTATTTCATAAACCATAAATAACATTTAGGTTCCTTAAAGGCGATTTAATGGCATTGGACTCGCATTCTCTTGCTTAATAAAAATGGATTTAGACATGTTTTAAGTTTAATAGTACTATATGATACAGTAACATATATGATAAATAATAATACGTCATATTAAAAGTTAAGAACACCGCGCACTGATATTCAAAACAGATCTAGAACGCGATGAGATACATCAATTTCGAGTTTTTATATCAAAAGAATATTCATTCGTCGAATAGCAAAATATATTTTAAAACATTTCATCAAAAAATATGCTCATTAAATCATTTCAAGTATTTGAATGTTGCTGATTTCATTTAACGAGTTTCGCGTTCGAAACGTGAAAAATCCTCGGCATGACAACATAATTCTTGCTCATTAAGCCTTCGAAATTCCGATACACGTTTGAGTACGCATTCAGAACCTCATTAGTCTCGTGAAAAACTCTCAAAATTATATATGTACATCTGTGTTAGCTCACAATGAGGGCCAACATTTGTATGCCGTATCAAGTGAAATACCGAGTGCTGTTTGGTTAATATTGTGATTGAGAATTAGCTAAGCAGTCAGAAGAAGATAGGGCTTATACTAAGAATGTTTGCTTAGAACAGTATAGCCTTCTTCGACTTTATTTTAGGATTCATCGAAAAAGTTTCTGTTGTGTTTCCATTGCAGTGTCAGAGAACCAGTTCAAAAACAGTTTCCCCAATTCTTACTGCCGTTATATCACATCTCGTAATCATCAGCATCCTTTGATTCGGAAACGGATTCCTGAATCGAAAAATACTCTTCACACATAATAGACGTCACATGATATATTAGAAAAGAAAAAAAATCATTCCTATTTTTCATGTACGAAAATGTGTAGTAAAAAAAAATATTAAGATTTAGAGAGACGGACAGACATACATGACAAAGTTATAAGGCTTAGAAACGACAAATTCACCTCAAGAGTCACAAATGTAGGTATGATCAACATAAGACGAATGCATAACGTATGTGAATCCATGTGAAAAGAAACGAAAGAGAATAATTCATCTTAGCTTACCGTGTATCAGAAGTTATAGGGAAATATGTATTTACCATTCGGACCAAGTTAACGTTTTAATTAAGCATGTTTATTGTAACATACAAATACAAACATAGGGGTGTGAGTGTGTGAGTTAGTGAACGTTGTTTCTTTATGTCCGCTAAAGTACCTACAGCGCAATTATTCCCGGAATTTTTCACAGATATGAATGACATTAACACCACACTGTGAGCCGTTCATTAAGCTGGTGGATTCACAAAAACACTAATAGCCGGCATCTATGTGGAGACAATGCAATAAAGAATCATAACGGCGCAGCTCCCCTCATTTGAATCTTATAACCCGCGTGTTTTAAATTTTAATGAATATAGATATCTTTATTCGTAAAGTGGATAGAGGTGGGGTCGCGTCGTGAGTGGAACGGCGCGGCGCTCATACTCCGCTCCGGTGTAATGACAATTCCAGTTCGAGGTTACAGCTACGTTTTAAACCGCGTGCTGCTTCACAACTTTTAAATTATTGCTCACTCGGAATAAATAAATTGATTGAAAGATTGAAGGCGCCTTTAATAAATATTGATGTAGGTATTGGGCACGCAGTTCAACAGCCATGTTAATTAAACTAACGATAATTTGTACGAAAACTGCTTTTTTTTAAAAAGCTACAAGAATGACAGAAAATTACAGTTAAACACGAGTAACTCACAATCATTATTAATTGTAAATACTGACAGTAGTTACTGTACATACTTAAAAACGTATACCGACTTTTGTTAATCACGATTGACTATTTAAATATAATTGTAAAATTGTCTACAAACAATAAGACCACCTGTTAGAATAGCTACTAGAATTTTGTTTTTATTTAATCGGCCTAAAATATTTGTAAACCGTGGTATCGTAACCGGCGTCAAAGTTGGAATCCCTACATATACATATATACTAATGATAACTTATGATATTAATATTATCACTGGATATAATTATCTGAATGACGAGCTACCACGATTTTGTTTGAGTTAGCTGAATAATATACCTGAGCAAATTGCTATAATATAACGTAATAAAAGAAGTATTCGTATATTGTGTATGTAGAATCCGGTGTTTTATTTTGCGACGCTGACTTTATGATATTCGACCATATAAATAACATCAAGAATATCTATTTGCCGTGAGGATTCGAATGAAAATAAGACAAAATGTGCCATACTATCTCGAAGTATACCTTTGTTTATTTATTGTATGTTATACCTAATACGGATGGTTTAAAATGCAGTATAACATTTGTTTTTTTTACAGCGATATTTCTGAATCATCTTAAAAACTGTCAAAAATAAACAGAGTAGTTTCCGTTTCGATGCTCGTAACTATGTTTGATTGAGATATATAAAAATGTAGTTCGGATGTGTGTGACGATCGGGAATGCAATGCCACAAGTCACCGCGAGCCCGAGCAAGGCTGTTACTCAGATAATCACATTCGCATGTGCCATTAAATCTAATATGCAGAGGAAGCGCGGTCGCAGCGCGCAGCAATAAAAATATTGTAATTGCAATTAGTTTTAACGACTCCATTTGTATCTGTGGATTCATTCCTGAACACGAATAATTACGCTCCAGTTTATATTTATACGTTCACCTTAACTATGAGGTCGAGATTATTAAAATTCAAGTGTAAATAGTTAAGTAAATACATTGTTATATACGGGTTTTAAGTACTACCAAATTATATATAATAATTTCAACAAGAGTGTGCGTCACTCCGTAACTAGATGGACTGACGACCTGAAGAAGACAGCGGGTATCATTGGATTCAGAAGACTCAGAGACGGTCTGAGTGGTGCAATTTTGAGGAGACATATGTCCAGCAGTGGACCTTTAAGGACTGTTAGATAGAAATAATATTTTGGGAAAAAAGAACTTCATAAATGAGATAAGTTATATATATTTCCCTGCTTTTGGAGCACCTTGTTGAAGCGGGTGAGATTACTTTAAGTCGCTGGGCACGCTGGGCTAGTTAAATCCAGATGTTGATCTTGCCTAAAGGTAAGAAATATAATTATTCGGTATTCTCACCTACAAGACAAGCATTTGTGATGCTTGAAATTTCGCGTTTCGGTTATAATACTGATGAGCCTTGCCCTGTTTCGTTTTTTGAAGATAGTTGTCGCTGATTTTTTGTCTGACTCTTTTTTTGTACGGACAGCAGTGAGTAAACACCGTCATAAGAAAATTTAGTTCGATTGTCAGTTGACGTAGGATAACATTGATCACTTACATACAAGCTGAACGTTTCCAAATATATATATATATATATAATTCGGAGATCATACCACTACGCTATAATAAGACGATTCAAGGAGGTACAAGTAACAAGCGCGAATGTCGAAAGGTTTAGCAGACGTAGAAGTTTGTTTTAGGCTAGCAATGGCTATTTAACTATTGTAGAAGATACTTCTTACCGCAATCTTTAAATGATTAAAACGCTAATCTATATTCTTCACTAAATCAAGTAATATCTCCGAAAAACTTCTCTATCGATTATAATTACCGATTGAGAGAGCCGCAGTGCTATAACTATCTAGAAGCGTGTATGTGTACCTACAAAAGTGTGTACAGCTCGAGTCAATTAGTCGCTAATGACCCATCATTGGCGAGCGGTCGCGCCTAGCAAAATGTCAAACGGTGATATTAATCGACACGGCAATTAATGTGTTCTAATGAAATTGTTCGTCAAAGGCGCGTGACGGTATTTTTTCCGGTTTATGAATTTTAATGAGTCTTGATGTTTATACTTAATTTGTATAACGTTACATCTATTCCTAGCTTCGTGTTGCAGCTGTGAGTTACAGTACTGGTCTCGTTTAAATTAAATAAAAAATATAGATTTTTATTAATTACAATAAGGAACACAATATGTATTCACTGGATACCCCGCTCATCAACACCGCCAAATAATTGAATTTTAATCAAAATTACAAATCTACAAATCTAATATATATAATTTAATTTTTGTCTGTATGTCCTTTATAGAATTGTAAACGATACATTTAATCGTGTGATGATTTTTAGCAAAGTTGTTGCGTTTCCATGAAGGTTTCTAAGTCAGTACGACCAATTTTCGGCAGGAGGCGCCACTGTCATTCAAATGAATTTATTTTAGTTTTTGGCGTAGCAACGTGCGCATCGTTCAGCCAATTTTATTATAAACAACTTATATAGTGTATCTATGTGTGTGTGTGTGTGCGCATGCGCGTCTTTTTAAACCCATGTATTAAATTGCAAATGTAAAATGATTTTCAATATGACTTTATTTTACTTTTAAAGTCTATTTCATAATAGATCAGATGCCTCACAGTTCAACGTTGGAAAAAAAATGTGCCAGCTTAATCTACAGACGGTTTTGCAAAAACACTTACATCGAAATCGATTAAAATGATATTAATGCGAAATGACATTGTTGGTGTAATCAGTGATTAAATAAAATCTTCTAAGATTCTACAATGAGTAACCAACTACGAATGAATATCCGTAGCATCTGCTACGAATCTACGACTGTTCTACAATAATCTGTAGCATTGGCCCTTCACTACGAATTGCTACGAACACGCATAAGCTGCACGAAATCTAATACTTTTACTAATACCGTGTATCGTATATAATAATAACATTAGCAGAAAATATGCGTTAAAATCTTAGTTGGAGGTTATCGCCTTGGTAATGTATCTTTACAAAATTTTTCGGACATGGTTTTCAATGAATGGAATATGTATCGCGAATTTATCTAATCGATTGCAGTTGCATCACCATAACAAAAAATTCAGTTATTTGAATATTTCAAAAAAATATATTAGTATTAATTCCCTAAAAATAAGGAAAAAACTGCGTTCACGTGAACTCCACGCTCTAATAGCACATAACTGCTATGGGAATAGAAAAGCCATCATCGCATTATCGTCATTCGTGCCGCGGCTAATACTTACAGCCTTTAATAACGGTGAGCGATCGCTGCAACCTCCCTGGAGATTTCCACTGCTCCTCAGTTATTTAACCGTCAACGGAACACGTGCTTTTAACGTACGATATCAATTATAATCAAGTCGGTCATTCATAGCGTTTCTCACATGTTATTTGTACGTATAAGCCTTGCGCCGACCGTTAGCGGTCGTAGAACTTCTGAGTACAATGGAGTACTCAGCCATCAGAGTGACATCAACAGAGTGCCATCTGGGGGCACATTCAGACATGTTTTTAATCATTCAAGGGATGGTCATAGCATGGTCTTAGCACGCAAGGGGCTGCAAGGTAGGCGATAAGTTTGTAATGTACTAAAAAGCTTGGAAAAGGTCATACAGCACCGTTGCGTACGGCTCGACGCCGGCGACATGTTAGTGTACATTTCAGCTGATCGCATCACCGATTCCGTCCTGTACTATCCGCTGTGGTCACACCACTTTAAAAAGGCATGAACGATACAAGGTGCGATTTCACATAACGTTAACAATTAAAAAAACAGATAAGTAGCATAATATCCGTCATTAACTATTAATTTAATGGCGACGAAACACGTGTGTTCTAATTCCGATTTATATACTAAGAAAACAAATCATACAATAAGGACAATAAATCAATAATTAATATTATATCTCAAGTGAAACTCAATCAGTTTGACTATGCAGTGAGTATAAGTTCAAAATGTATTTACTTTATATTACACGACAAAAACCAATTCCGTGACAAACAATCGGTCACGTGAGGTGACAGCGTATCGTCACGTCACGTATCAGGGATGTCCCGTCGACCGATATCACTATCGGATTATTTAAAAATATTTCCCTAGACGACGGGGCGAATACCGTCCGCAGTGTCGAGAAACAATAATGAAAGTCTGGAAGAGGCAATTGTTTATAGGCGTAATGTGAAAAAATCATTTTATATTTCTGTAATTTTATTATTCGATAACCGATACATGAAATTATTGATATGACAAGCAGTTTGGTGTGTGGTGTATGGTGTTGATGATGCCAATATGTAATTAAGCTCACTAATTCAAGAATAAAAGTTCCACACTTACCTTAGTAAGACAAGGACTAACAAAATGAGTATTAGTTGGAATTTCCATACCGAATTTAATGAACCCTTGTATTTTAAATTAATTCAAAGTGTTCATACTTTACAAAAATAATTTTCAGATTGTGTGACATTTTGACTATCATGTTATGCATACGAAAAGACTTAGTCAAAACTGGATTTAATAACAACAAATAATCCAGTTAATTAATTCATTTTCTTTACTTTTTAAAGCAGATTTTAACGTCATGTTAAAATCATAATATAATTACGTAAATAATATTTAAAACTATGAAAATCCATAAATGTGCAGGTTGTTAGAAATGTCTCTGCTAGTCAAGGGTGATTATACATCTGTGTAAGTCCAATACGAGCCCTCCAGCGGCCAACGGTCGCTAATCAAATATCTTTTCCGGTGCCCAACAACTTGACAATACATGACAGTAGACTCTGCTTCTCAAAGTATATAAATAAAGAAAAACACACATAAAACTAATTTCAACTCGATGGAACTTTAACTTTACATTTCACTTTGTAACGGAATACTCGAGATTAGCAGTAAAGTAAGTTATAAATTGTGATGATTCATAATCAATGAAGATCGACTTTTGCCTTAAACAAACTTTACAGTGCTCGAAAGTGTGTTTAACTTCAGAAACATAAATTTTTAACTCGATATAATAGAACTTTGAGTACCGATGGTCGCACGAGGAGCGAATGACAAATGATTAATAAAGCTAATACCATTACTGAGGCCGCGAGCCGCCACAGTATTCGATCACGGGAATATTTGTCGGACGTTGTATAAGGAGCGACAGCGAAACACGCATGCCGCTTACAAATAATAAATCTCCTACGACTTCATTATGTGCCTTCAATTTCAAATCAGTGATAGCCTAATAGTTCGAACGTTGGTTTCCCGAACGTGGGGGCGTGAGTTCAATCCTGCACGCACCTCTAATTTTTCAAAAAAGTTATGTACGTATTACAAGTTAATTATCACTTGCTACGGCGAAGGAAAACATCGTGAGGAAGCCTGCACACCTGAGAGTTCACCACAATGTTCTCGAAAGTGTGTGAAGTCTATCAATCCGCACTTGCCCAGCGTGGTAGACTATGGCCTACACCCCTCACCTCGTGATAGGAGACCCGAGCCCAGCAGGGGGACAATTATGGGTTGTAATGATGGTGATGATGAATTTCAAATCGGTTATCAGTTTAAATCTAGTAATATCTAGTAATGTTTCGTTTAGGGCCATATGGAAGAAAATTTAAGATTAATGTGAAAACATTTAAAATGTAAACCTCAGTGTTCCGTTAAACTCTACAATTTAAGAAGGTTTGAAGAGCGCTACTCTCCTTTATAATAACTTTAAAACGTTACAATAAAAAAAATATAAGTAATATTCATAAAAAGATTTAGCACTATTAGCGGTTCAGCCATAAGATGCTAACAATATAGAACAACCAAATGACTAAGATTTTTAATCCATAAGATTGCTTTTTAATCCATAACTAGAGAAAACACTGTCAAGTGAGAAACGGAGCGAAGTGACGTAACTTCATCACGAGTCCGGCTCCGGCGTCCGGTGTGACGCTGGAGGAAGATCCCATCTTTCCGATAGGACATCCCTGGCACCGTTCCCGATGTAATGGGATTAAATCATGCGACATTAGCGTCGGAGCCGCCGTCGCCATAAATAATCCGCCTTTTATTAAACTCGTCGAGATAAATGATTATAGACTTCGCTGTCCCCTTGTTTGTGCCCTCACGTCTTCCCATAGTGGACCATTGTGAGCTTTTTAATTAATGGTCACTGAAGCATTTTTAACAGCCATTTCGTCGCAATGAATAGTTTTTTTGGACATATTCTAGTTTTAGTGCGCACAGATTGTTTGAATAAATTTTAAGTAGCAACATATATTTTTGTAGCTATTGCATTTTAATTAAGTTCGTAATATTACATCTAACATATCTAATGTCACAATGACATTAGATACAGAACAAAAAATAAGTAATTGTATATCGATGACGGTCTTATAAATAATCCTGACCTCCCTTTGAGAAAATCACAGCTGCCAACTACGGCAGTGCATTGTCCCGAGAACCATTCGTATGATCCAGCAATAATCTCGAGACATTAAAAGAGAACAGCCCCATAGCAATAAGAAACCGAACACAATTGAACTCGAGGATATATTCCCACTAAATCCTCTATTATATCGGTTGACTAGACGTTGACCCGGATTTTCTCGTAAGCATGTTTATTACACCAAAGCCAATGTTTATAATATCTGCAATCTTTATGCATTAATGGATACTATAATACATAAGAACACAAGAGAAGATAGAAGTAGTATTGCAACCAAACTAAAAATATTTTTTTCAACACAAACAGGCGGATGCCGCTGTTAATACGTCGTATAGAGAAGATGAGAGATTAAAGGCTACTTTACTCAATATGCCGTGAAATATTGCGCCATAAATAGAGGGCGCTGGGGGCAGACGCGAAGACGTGATCAAGTGCGTGGCGTTTCTGTAATCCTGTTAAAAATTGCCAAATAGCGAACAAACGGACAATGGGCGCGTATACATCAAGTGGCTTAAAAGAATCGAGGTGGTCTTCCGAAAAAATTGTAAAAATTTACGATGAGATTGTGTTCATTCGAGAATCGATTCCGATAAGAAGGCAGATATGATAATTTTCATCAAAATATTGTTTAATTTCTATGGTGCTATTGAGAATAAAATCATTAAACAAAAAAAAACAGACTTAAAGACCTGAGTGAGGTATACCTAAATGAATGTGTTATTATTTTCTAAGGTTAGTTAGAGGTCCAAATAAACTTCGTTTTAACAAACAAACGTATAAACATATAGACTTTTGTCGAGTAGTTCATTGTAAAAAGTTAGTCCTCTGACATAAGACTTCTAGTTCCGCTCGAAGACGATTATAATCGTGGAGGTGTCTCAGGTGTCAAGGGTGAAAAGCGACTATGACTTTTATTAAACTTTATTACCTAAATATGATATCACTCCATTAATGACTTGAAGAAAGTTTCCGTCAATAAGTAATTTATAACAGCGTCTCCAATGACGTAGGAAGGTGTATCTGGGAGTTTGCGGCGACAGATACGAATGGCATCGTGCGAGTCTAATAGAGACTGGCGCGGTCAGGCCGAATGGCGTCCGGACGGAGACAAAGGATCTGCCGTAATAAAGCGGGATTGATGAAAAAGCGCTAAGCCACGCCGATATAACGCCGCGGTGCAAGCTGGGAACTGATGGCGGTTGTTGTTCACGTCTTTGATGATAGAACTGAAAAACATTCAGCGGTGTCGTGTGCATGATTTAAACTAATCACCGATGATGGATTTTTATAAGCACTTTTGCGCAAACGACACTAACTACGATGTCATATTTGATTATGATCGTAACAGTTGACCATTCAGAGTAATTGAATTTTAGAAAAAATTGACGACTTACTCAGATGTAAGTATATGTTGTGGACCTTTTAATAGTTGGTACAGATCTTTGAAGTAAGATTAATTAAGGAATAAAAGATTATTTTTTTATTGGTATTATATTAGATACATTAATTTCAACAGTTTCAATACGAGTATATTTTCTAATTTCTTTTACCTTGGACCATCTATCTCGACGTCTTTCCGTCGGCTTAATACAAAGCTATTGCTATTACAGAGATCGCTACGAGCGCGTCGGCCATCGAACACTGCCCGGCTTACCGGACTCACTTTACCGGGATTTCGGATATGACGTAAAGCACTCACTCAGTACCACCCCGCGCCACCCTATGACCGAGTTTTTCTGCGCTATTTATTAGCTTAGCTTACATTTGAGGATTATCTTCGGGATATGGACGCTATTTGGTCGGTTCTCGCGTGGTAATCAATTTAATGATCAAACACATGGCATGAATAATGTCGGGCAACGTTACCTACCTAACTTTTTTCATAAAATTTTACTACTCTGTTATTTTAGATGTGTCTAGAACGTAATTTAATTTGAATGCTTCAATGAATCTTGTTGTTTTCTTTTTGTCAATTATTATATTACCACGAAACCCTATACAGTATTAAACAAATAAATGTTATTAACGTTAACGTGAATGTAAAAATAGTCAATAACGAAGCACGAAAGAAAACTCCACTTAATTAGATGCACAACTGTGAAAAGGCAATTACAATCAACCCGCCATATTCAAACAATACAACAACGTTAATGAAAGAGAAACGAGAGAAATTTCAATTCCCTTAAAGCAGAAACGACCCGTCGGTCAACCGACGCTTACTTATTTATTCAACGCGGGCACAAAAAGCGGTATGGCTACAATATTTACAGTTGAACCGAATTCAGCGTTTCTTGCCGTTTCCTTTGTTGGATATGAAACAGAATACACAACGCACCCTGAAGGGACACCTGCCAACCATACGGGTCACAGCAACATATATTAATAACACGTTAATTTATTAACAAGTAGTGTTTATACAGGGATTAACTGAGAATAGTTTTAGTTGGACAACAAAGGGCTGAAAGGGTTCAAAGCGAATTTCTTGCCGACATATTTACCTTAGGTGGAGGTGATAGTAATTTTACGCGCGAGAGGTCAGAGTTTTGGTTGTGAACAAACATTATTCTCTGTAACGGAGGGTTGAGTAATCCATACATATAATTAGTAGTGTCGACTGTTATAGACTCTAATTGCGAGGGATTAGAGGCCAGCAGTGGCCAAGAGTTATTAGTAAATAAACAAATTAACCTTCGTTATGTAAATATACTAATGTTATAAACTTATATACATATGTTATAAGTTGAAAATAACTCTTAAGACGTTGTTTTTATTCGTTATTTTAAGGTGTTGGATACTGCAAAACTACAATTGCCATGCAAAATGATACTGAATTTCTGCCGAAGCGATTTCTGTCCAGAGCAAAACGAAGGCGTGCAATAAAATTGTAAATATAGAACCACTGAAACCACACGAGAGGTTGAGAAGCAAACAGAGATTGCACAAAAGGCGGAGGTCCAGTGAAGAGTTGAATTATTAATGGCCACCAACCACATCTATTGTTAGGCTATTTACTCAGCAGCCACCATGTAATAGCACTAATAGGCAAGATACTAAAATAGGCGGCGTTTGAACACGTTAAATATTAAACCGAAGAAAGATTAAATTATTCCACATTATGCTATACGATGTATGATATTATTTTAAACTTTTATGTTTCCTTAATTCAAATTTCTGGGGTCGAAAGCCAAACAGAGATCACGTGAATGGCGAAGGTCCGAACAGAAGTGATGCATCATTAATGACCACCGGCTTCGTCTATTGTTGCACTATTTAACCTACAGTGCCATGAAGAGAAAATACTTCCGGCGACATCTCACAGTAATTTGAGCCGGATTATTTTTGCAAGTAATTTCAGACAACTGGTTAATTCAATATTAAGTTAGAATATATCAGGAGGGAATTCAACTAATATCTTGTAAGATTGTTTGTTATGTCCACGCCTTACTTATCCCTGAATATATTACCTATCAATCAAAGTCATCACACACGCTTTTACGGCCAAGAAAGAAAGTCAAGTGTGAATTTGTAGTCCCTTCTTAAATGTAAAGTTCCATAACACATGCCAGGTAAATTTAACATTTCATTATCGTACGAAAAGTAAAACGCCTAAACAAAAGGCACCACAGAAAACATAAATACATTAATTTATGAGTTCACCAACCAACCCAACTTACAAAACAATAGTTAAGTCTGAAGAGGAAAATTCTATAACGCACCAATTTCGATACTAGAGGGTTGTTTCGAAAATTTTCGACTTCCGTCGCGAAAAAAACAAAAAAAGGAATCAGATTTCCGAGTGGGGAAACCCTTCAGTTTCCTGTGAAGTGGCGGTATAATTATCCCTTAATGATTCGTTCGGAGCCTCCATCGGTGGCCCCAGTATTAATATTTTTATGCACTGCGCACGATTTACTACGTAAATATACATATATTATATTATATTATATTGATATATTATTTATTAACCTACTATAGTTTTTGTGAGAGATCCATCAAATTTAACTATTAATGAATACCTATATCGTCTCAATTGACCACATTAAATGTTATTATCGAAAGTTTCTTAAATGAGAAAATATAAAAAAAAATTTTTTTGGAAGATTAGAAAAGTAATTATATATGGGTAGTCAATTTTACTAAACATAATCAAATTACCATTACCAATGGCTTTATACCTATCAGAAAATTCAATTACTTTTGAAATATTTTACTTAACTTGCAATGTTTCTTAGTATGATTGTTTGGGTCAAATATTGCAAGCTGAATTAGACCTATTCTCTCTTAACCTACGAAGTTGAAAGTTTACACACTGTTTTTTTCCTATAGCAATACATATTTATAACAAGTATGATTTGATATGACACTCAGGGTTGGCTCCAGACGAGGGGACTCTTCAACGGACAACGGCACTACTAAATTTCTGCAAACTAAAAGCATTTATATCGTCACCCTAGAACTATTCAATAAAAAAAAAATTAACATCTCTTATGAACATATTTCCAATTCATTTCCAAATTTATAATTTTAATATTAACACGCTCACTTATAATGAGTGGACACTTACGACACTTCTTATAACTCAGTATTTGATCGAACAGTTAAATTAAATATAACAACCGTCTGTTAGTTTTTGGTAGTAAACAATATAATAATAATAACATAGTTAATGGAAGTTGTTCGTGAACCTAAACAAAGGAGCACAATTGGCAAAACAAGGCAGTACAATCTGTATAATTCACATCACAGTCAATATCAGAGTGACATCGGTGCCCGCGGCGCAGCGGTGCAAGTGTGCGGAAGTGCGCTTTCGACTCGATTGTTCCAGGAGATTTTAATAACGCCCCGTGCAAGGAACAACTCGACGTCGCATTGTTGACAGCAAGACGGCACTACTGTTGTATTGTAGCACTTTGATTCCGATGAAATGAACTCTAGACGAGTTCCGTTGCCTCAGTAAATTCGAATTTGTAATTATAAACATTTATGGACTTTATAATACCTATATTCGAAGGTTTAATAAACAAATTTGTATAGATATCAGACAATTTTAGTATATTTCGCAATTTAAAAAAGTTAAGTATCGAAAAGAGTAGTAAATGTTATTTGTAAATAATATAGTTTTCAACGGGTCGTTAAATTTTATTTAAAATTATAATTACGAATACATGCCACCAGTAATCGTAAAGCACTTACTATTCGTAAACTTAAGTCTTTTAACAGCTTTTACAGTCAAATGTTTACAAGTCTTGACAATGGTAATTACCATTGTGTAAGTATGACAAGGACCTCTATTTGGCTAAACGTGCTATTTATCGGTTTTAAAATTGATAATTCGAGCTTTTTTGTTTAATATTTGATCGCTATGAAATTTAACTCATTCAATTTGTAATCATAACTTAAATCATTTACAGGAGGTCGACAAGGCAGCAATGTGCAATATGTAGTCTATTAAAATACAGACATTATCAAGGGTCCCCCCACATCGACCGTTTAGCTGCTTTGTCCTGAACCAGAACCTTAGTTTAACTGCCAATAAATAACGTCATTACCTGTTCGGGGGCACCCTAAAGCATCTTCAGGAACAATAAGCAAATGTGGGATGCTATTAAATCTATATAAACTGGCCCGCATATGACAGCCAGTTTATTAAAGACGTTACTTGTCTGATTGGCGACGAAGCGAAGGGGTTAGCTGAGCGAACAGATTACAAACTTTAACTTAGCAATCGTAGTATTGAGCTACACATAAGTGACGTAGTAAGATATCAGCTTATGTTCAGTTCAACGTAGTTTTTTAATGAAAATTGTCGAAGATAAAAGACCCGACACCTAATGACAGTAACTAATACAGAATTTAGAAAAAAATTCGAGAGTCATTCAACATGTACTTTCATCAATAAGCTTTGGATGGCTGTATAAGAATATTATTTAATATTATTGTACAATCGTTGCTTCAAATAACGTCAATAAGACTTGTGGGTCTATTTAGCAAAAAGGAAAAGGTAAATTTTACGTAGCTAGTCGCATAGTACCTTGCAATGAGACAAAATGTCGAGGAGAGGCTTAAAGAGTTAAGGAGACATTAAAGTTGTAAGGACATGTGTAATATTAAGTTTTACAATGTCTAAGTCTTTAAGTGGAAATTCGTGAAGCATCGTGAAGTTCCAAAGGTTTGGGTTTATCAGTAACTTTCAGTTAATAGTCACTTTATGGCAGGGTATAGTTCAGCATCGTGCGAGATGTGGATCAAATGTATCGAGAATCATTTTGTTAATAGAAGTGGATCTTATTTTACAGAAGAAAGTTTAAGAGTATAAAAATGAAATTATTCGACCGTTAAAAATCACTAACAAACTTATACTAGTAATACTGTAGGATTATATGTTTCTGTCTTAAAGCAGATTCAGCATGCAAGTTTTTTCTGAGCGAAATATTTTTTCTTCGACTAAGCCCAACAAAATAAAAACTACACGTATCGAAATTTACAAAACAATGATCTCAGCCAATGGCGTACATTTTTTCCCTTCACAGGCAGCGGGGGCAATTATCTACATCTCGGACACAACGGCGCAGACGTCCTCGACTCACAATGGCGACCACTCGAGGTCTCGCTGTAACGAATCCTCTACTCGCACTATCAACCGGTCCCTTGCGAAACTGGAACGAGATTGTTTGTGCGACACCCCCTACCAGTTAATGATGTATGGGAGGGGGGGCGTTCATTAAATGCTGTTTGTCGACGCGCTTTTTTTAAATTTCATCCCCGCTCTTGGAAAAATATTTTCTGTGAATGTTCCCTGATTAGTAGGTATATTGTGGAAGAACTGAAAGAAACGCTGCTCGAGTGAAATCTAATTATGATGCTCGTTTTGCTTATCAGGCAAGATGTTGCCTGTTTTTTTTTTGCTTTTTATCTGGTGTACTGGGGTCGCTGATGTCGCTATTACTTTTCGATTCAATTTAAACAAAATTATCACGTGAAGTGGCCTAATGAAACAAACGGTAAGAAATTTGATCAGCGATTCTAAGAAATCTCATAACATTTATAAAAGTTAAAACTTGTAGAAACGTTCAATACTAAATTGGAAGTCTCCTTAATTAATATACCTATCTATCTCTACTCGATGTCTAATGAAAAAACATTATTCTGTTATTTGTCGTATACAAAAAAAAATGTAAGGGCGACAGCATTACAAAGCTTTTATTGGCGGTCTCGTACACAATCCATCACTCCAGTCAATTGTTCGCCCCCGCCCGAGACCTCTCGTCGCCTGATCATTATTTAAAATATAGATGAGTGTTTTCTTTTCGATAATCGAGACCACGATTGAGGGCAGAACACAATAGACGCCTCCTTTTGAAAGCGTAGTAGCTAGACCGAGGGCGAAGGACCAAAGTCTCGCTTATTTGTATTAGTAAATTGAAGGTATACTGTCCACTGTATCGAGGCCCCTCCCGTGTCGTTTCACATCACCCGCCCGGTTGGATTTTTAAAACCGGTGGGGGGAAGGGGGGATCAATTAAGGTGGCTTTTGTGAACATTCTATCGGCGCGCAATGAAAAGAGTTGTGATTTTCTTTGATATGCGGAGACGCGGTTTGCCGAGTGAGAAATCAAAGGGCTCCATCGTGATGCATGACGGGTTTTATTAAGATTTAATGCCGCCAACGACACTCGGAGGCGGGAAAAGAACGAGTCTCAAGTATTCGATGTACGTTTTACATGACGCCATTTTGAATTCGTGTAAGTGCAGACGAGAAATCGGAATGCAAAATTGTGCAAAATTTATACCGGCTGCCGGAGGCGACCGAAAAATAAAAATTCGAATCTAGCAATATGCTAAATGAACACTACTTTTTACCTTAGTTTTGAAACAAAGGCGTGAATATGAAGAATAACAACGTTCATATTAAAAAAATGAAAAAGTATTCGTGTGCAGTTCAGTCCCTCTTTCACTTACTTCTTTTGTACTTCTATTTAAACTCGCAAGTTCATTAATTAAAAAGGATTGTATAGACAATTCGACTTGTATTTTAGCAACAGGAAAAATATTCGGCATACGTTATTATTATTATTATATAGGTTTTCCTTTCAAATAGTTTTATATATTCGCTTCAAACTGTAATAGGTATATCGATTTAAATACCAGCTAATAACTACAAATACTAAGCATCAGTTAAGCATAACAACATTTTACAGCCAAGTTTTATCAAATTAATTTAACAATAGTGTATGACTTGGCCACTACTTCCCATACGATATTTCCAATCAATCACCAACTACTATTTATTCTATTTGAAATAAGTCATCTATTTCTTACTAGGGAATATGGAATGGATATAAATGTGTGCACGTTTGTGTAATAAACTCAGTATTTTTAGATTAAAAACTTTTTTAACTTGCCATATCTGTTAGTTGGTAAGATCGTAAGTTTAAGTTTGTTAGGGTCAAATCTTGAAAGATATTTAAAAACATTCTCTTATCTTATGAATTTTGAAAATTACACGCTGGTTACGTTTTTTCTATTATAATACATTTGTATTATAACCATGTCCTGATATTATACTCTCAGACATGACTCAAGACGAGGGAAATCCATAATGATGAACAGCACAGCTAATATATTTTATAACTCATTTATTAAATAGTCTGGAGGTTAAAGTACTATCTTTGTAGCCTCCAAAACATATGATCTATAAAATATCTTCCACGGATACTGTATTGATTATTATGTCGAAATAATCAGATAGTGGGCGAAGTAATCATGTTATTCAAATTTATAAACCAAAGTATATTTCAATAAATACTTTACAGAACGTCTATAGAATAAGACTAATAAATCGGGTAACTTATTAAGTACATTCATATATTGTACACACGCCCCCGCACTCGAAAAATGAATGTCAGGATTTTTTAAATTGACAGTCTTTATTTCATTCAAATCATGCAAGCCGTTTCTGACAGATAGACAATCGAACAAATATTTAAAAAATTAAAGTTTTGGGATTCATAACGTTAATATTTTCCTCCAATAATATGTTTTCCTATATATAACTAACTCATCTATCGATGTCAATCGATTAGTTTCATATATCCTATACATAAAAATCTTATGCCTAATGAATTCCGAAAATAGCTAATTGATCCTAATCAAAAGATAGTAGTCCGATAAGTGACGTTATTATCATGATTCACTTATTGATATTACTACAAACAAAAGTTCGAAGAGTTACTAAAAACTCAAGAAACATCTCCATAATCTTACAAGATGGATAAGCATAAATAAAACGTCCGTCAAAGAGACGTAACCCACATATCGCAACGATCCTCGATCGGGATCCAGGTTGGCCAACGTTAGCGGCTCCGTGTGCGATCATCGGCTTAACATGTCGAGTTAATGAGTGCCCGTGGGCTTACATTCGAGCTGCCCGCTCAGCCAGCAGCCAGCGCTAACACGCGACTACACACTCGTGCAGACTTGCTAAGTTAAACATCGACTTCAATTCTCGCTCGCGATTAGTATTCTATTGGGTATACCTATCGGACAGATTTTATCTCTTTTCTACTTATTCATTACTTTCTACACTGAGCAAACGTGACGGCTGCGACGACAACGGTGGACCGTAGCGATAATTACGCTGATAAATTTGAACACCCGGACTGAGTTTTGATTACGAGGATATACTTTCGTTGTATTTCAATGTATTGAAATGCCAGGGAGACAGAATTAAACGAAACATTCCTCGGGTCTTAGTGTTTCCTGTCGCCTACTTCGCAACTTTGCTAGGGTAGAAATTAGTGTACAGAAATTAAATTATGTTTAGAATCATCGATGTTCATAATCTCCTATTTCAGTATGAGTGCGAGGATACGAATGTGTACGTGTATATTCTTGTCATGAGAAAGACTAAGCACAAAATATCAAAGCATTGTGCCTTTGATAGAAAATAACTTCTTAAAAATGATTTATCAGTGCGTCGCAATATTCACAGATTCACGATAGCCGCGACACAACATCATAAAATACCTCCCGTGCCCGGCGCTAGTACGTACCTTAATCTCTGTACGTACATTTACTCATGTGGCTAAGACCTGAGTGGGGCGGTGGGCGTGGGGTGGCCCCTGCGCCCATCTTAGCAAGGCTTAAGTTCCTCCTACACAGTATTCGTCTGGATTGGACGCGGACTTATCGAAAAATTCACTACATTTTAAATGAAATCTACCTACTTACCCGTGCATTGATGAAAGTTTTGATTAGACAGGATCGTTTTACATGGCCTTAATGATTAAGGAATACACGGAGAGGCGTGTAATATAACTTTCCCGTATTAAAGGTGTTTAGAGCTATTTTAGAACAATATTTATTTATTACTACCTGGGAGATGTGGGGTGCAACGCTATACAATATTAACGTCTGTTCTGTTCATCGCTGATGAGATTTCTCGTATGAAACTCCATAAGATATCCTAGAAAGTAGGCCTATTCAGTGTGGAAGATTACACTAATTAGGTAAGATAAATGAAAGCTTGTAAAACACCGTTTAAAATGTTCATTAGGTATAAATTTTCTTGAATGGTAAAGCTAAAGGGTTATCTAAATAATTCAAAAGATACGCCTCAAAACTCATCAGACGTATCAATACAGATGATCAGGTCGTATAATTTCAATCAACCCCAAACAAAACTTCCCAATAGCTAAGTAACGGGAGTCTCCTCACACACTATTGAGGTATCACTAATTAAAATCCCGAGGAAGCCGGCGATGTCCCAAGACGCGGCGTCGAACAGACAAAGGATCGCCTCGGGCTAATGCCGCGGAGGCTTCCGGATGCGAACGACCGTTATTGATGCAACTCGACCGTGTACAGAATCAAAGATATACGTTAATTGTCTTGTCCCTAGTTGGCCATACTTTACTTTACTATGAACATTATCGATGGTTCTTAGATCTTTAATGAATTGCCGTCAGAAATGTTTATCTTATTTCTGGGTTTTCTAATACATATAAAAGGGTTCCAGTTTCTTCAACTTCCTTTTGATGCACTAGTTAATTATGGATCACATAATAGTGCAAAGTACCAGTTTATGTTTGTTTGCAATCATTTTTAGAATCTCAAAGGTCCAAACAAGATTCAGTCAACGACGCATCTAGTAAGTACATATGTTTTATTATTTAGGAGGGCCTGACAGGAACAAAACCATCAGCTATAAGTACCAGCACATGGTGACTGTCAATTTAATTGTTTGATTCCACATGTAGACCTTACCATCTTAAACCCATGATACGTCTTTAAACATTGATACTATAGAATATAGATATTCACTGAATATCCTCAATTATGTGAAAATTGTGTGAGAAATAAGTTGACAGTATTCGAGAGTATCCCTTGTATTTCAAGCGTATTCCAACATAACTCACATGCTCGGTAATTATCCCAGTTCGAGTGAAGATCTTTCAGCAGTCCATCCCATCTCCCCTACAACACTAAAACTTGCAAGTAACACGCTCACTCCTTCGCATAAATAAGCTCGCAATCGGAACGAATGGACGGGCGGCAAATTAAAGCCGGCGGTGCTTTTCCAAACCTATACATTAGGAGCATCGATCTAACACGTCCAAACAAAGGCCCGAATGCTTCCCAGCACGCGATTAAACCACCCCCAAAAACTACTGCTATTAAGATAGTTGCAATTTCGAATGAAATGCTCCGCCTGTGAGGCGGATTTTGAATTAAAAGTCTATACGATGTTTTCATACAAAATGCAGATAACTTTTAGCCTTTTAGTCAATATTTTTTTCCAAACAATAAAATCCTGTTGCTGAATTGGGTCCTTATTTCAGAAAGTCAATGTCAAAGTCAATGGCCTTAAACAAGTAATCTATTTTATTACACTTTCCGTCATCGAGACCTTCTTTATGCTAAAAACGATTATGATAAGAAAATTTATAGAAATCTTCAGAGTTCTTAGATCAAGATCACTGCATTTTAAACCACTATCCCTATTTACATTCTGATTAAACATTTTTTATTTCTCTAGGTACATGATCAATCCTGATTTAAAATATATCCGTGCCGTGGGAGTCCAGAAACAAAACATCTCGTTCTCCCCGCGTCCGGTCCCGTACAGTAAATTTACATTCGCTGCCATCCATCGCAGAAGTCCATCCGGACCGGCAATAAAGCGATCTTAAGACGTGGAGCGTCTTGGCCTCGGTTAGAAGCGAGACGCGGATACAACCTCTTTAATGATTCTGGATAATCATTAAATTATGTCATTATCGTATAATGGGTAATAAAATCCAGATTTTTCTTCATAGCAGATGAGGGAACAATCAAAACGTATATTGCCTTTATTTTACTAATATAAAGAAACTTAAAATTGTTTGAGTGCTAAAAAAACATTACGGAGCAGGAACTCACGGTATATGTGCGAAAGTAATGAGGAAATTACAGACACATTTATAGAATCAGTCTCGCCGATATCTTGACAATTGAGGCAATAGTAAAATGAGGCCGGTAGGGCTAAAGATATACGCCGAAGGGCACCACTCTTCGTCCGCATGTTTACAGGCTGATGCTATCTCGTAATTGTGACAATATTTGGTTAAGGCTCTTATAGGAGGCAAGGTAAATTGTCGAGCCATTTCAGGTTAAAGTTTAAGTGGAGAAATTCGCTATCGTATCTGATTATACTGGGCTTATTTGGGTCAAATGTCACTTCTGGAGGCATGGATAAGATATTGTAAGGATACTGTTTGAACACAGGATATTTGATGCTCTATTTAAGTCTGAAATGATTAAGGCGCATGATGCCTTGTAATTATTAAAAGTATTAATTAATTATTCGTCTTGTTAGGAAACTGAAGCTATAAATAAGAGTATAAATATACAAACCAATTTTATTTCCTAGTATGGGCTGTATCCGATCAGATTGAGATATTTTCAAATTTTACGTTTTAAATTTATATCATAAAAGTTGTACAAAACTCATTTCAATAAACTGTTGATGAAGAAGTTTAGTTTAGTGTTGTAAACTCAAGGAGAAACTAAAGTGGATGCGCGCCAATGCATAACACAAAAAAAAAAAAAATTAAATTTCACTATAAAATGTAGTATTAGTTGTACATGGCAAAAAAAATCTACCAATTGGGCAAAGCAAGGAAGGAAAACACCCTGTAGCAGATCTCGGAACGAATTTAAGATCGGCTCAGGACCCATAGAAGGAATGGCCAAGGTGAAAAGTACACCTAAGTTCAGATTAACAATCGTCCCGGGTAGTACATGGCAGAGGGTAACTGCGCGGCAATAAATTCAACTGGAAGTAACGCGTACACTAACTGGACAAGCTCCTTTAATCCCTGATTGTAAATTGTGAATATTGAATGCCTTTGGAATCATTTCAACAATTTACAACATTACTTAATATTTTAAGTAAACATTAATAGTTACTTATTTACATTCTTTAAAATTTTAAATATTTTGCAATTTTTTACATGTTTTAAGATCTATAAAGTTTTCTCTCCTTATTATAGAATATTCTAAGTTGTTCAAGATATTTTCCGATTCAGCTATCATTTCAAATACTTTTTGACTTATATCAATAAACACCTGCGAGGATTTGTATAATTCGCTCGTCACTTCTAGCTCACCTATTTCCCACATCTTGGATCCAGCGGCGGTCAGTACAGTATAAATCGCCCTATGAGAAGTAGTGATTTAATCGGGAACCTCAGAGTCCCTCAGGAAACCCATTAAATCGTATGGTCAGGGGATAATTAATTCGGCGGTAACGTTCCAAGTGAGATTAATGGCGGTCTTAGTAATCGAGAGCTCTTTCCAATGGTACTAACATGTTCATTGTTTTGCTTGTAATTGATGGTGCTTTGGCGCCTCTACGATTTTTAAACGAAAATCTGAAAAGGGATTCAAAATAATTGATGGCTAATTTATTATTTGCCGAAAACTAAGTTCTCCGAACATTTATCCCATCTTTGCGTTTTAAGGCACGGTTTAATTTAGTTTTATAAGTTTAAAATACATTATTTTCTTACAATAGCACCAATATAACTTAAATATTACTAAATTTTTCGCATAAATTTCATTTTAACTTATAATGTATGGCGTCGATGAAAATATTTAGTTGTTAGTTGAGTTCTATTAGACAGATTTTAACAAAACATAAGAGAGGTCTTAAGTCGAACAATATCATTCGAAAGTTATCTTAAAACTTCAAAAATACATGATACGTTGACATACATGAAAGTCCAGTACTTTTAAAAAAATTCCAGTCATTCTGCCAAGAAACAATATTCTTCTAATCATTATATTTTTCTGGATGCAAAGTGTTGGGTTCAAAAACGCTTATAAATGAATTAACTTAGTATTATTGCTCCACAGTTGCAGTTAGGTTTAGACTTAATTGGAGAGGGACTGCATGATATTCCCATAACAACAAAACTATGGATATTATGTTCAAACTTGAACCCACTTATGCAAGGTTTAATTCTTCTAAAAAGTTCGTTCTTAAAATGAAACCCATAGTTTAGTCATGTCTGTCCATCCGCAGGCTAGCTCAGATATATTTAATAGGTACTAAAAATTACTAAAAGCTAAAAAAAATCTCAGCTAAAAAAATCAAACTCGTTTTTCGCGGCAGGCATCCGTATGCGAAATATTAATTATTATCAAAGTGCATTTTTTTTTAATTCCAAGTGTTCCTCCCTCGTTAGCCATTGAAATAGGCACATGAAAAATCACGGTAGCAGTGTATATGAAGAATAGCCTAGCTGTTAACTACTCTGCCTGCGAAGCAACATGTCTCGGGTTCGATTCCCGGATGTCGCAGACATTTAATGACGGGTAAATGTTCGTTCTTAGGTCAGGAGTGTTAGTGATGTTTAGTCTGTCTTGTCTCTGGTACCCGAAATACAGTGAATCTTATTGCGGGAGTGTAAAAAAAATTTACGACAAATAATTATGGTTTGACAGAGTTTGCAATTTAACCAGTAATAATCGTTAAACTTACAATTACAAAATCCTATATTGGGCATTGGCTGGACACGCGTTTGTGTGGTTTTATTTATTAATACACGTTACGATAAATACGAACATACCTAATATTATCGATGTAGGCACCATTCTAAAATGGGATATTACTGTACAATTTAGTATCCATTCTTCATGTAACATACCTGAAAATAAAATTATTTTCGTTTAAAATAAGTAGATAAACAAAGAAATACTTACATGGCAAACTGGAGCCCTTTTATTCTAAACTATATATTATATGATATACATTGTTTTGGTTATTTGTTGTAAAATTTTGCATAGTTCAGCATGCCTCTTGCGGACGACCTCCTCTAACACCAGCCACTAGGCAACCCTGGCAACTCTTCTCCAATCATGGCCCACTGTTAGCTATATGCCGTTTCCCATCTAGTATTTTAGCGTTTTCTATTAGGGTTGCCATCCGTGGGATGTATGCATATTCATTGAAACTGGTTTTATTGTGGGTCTTGGTAATGGTTTGAATTTAATTTTGATCAAAAATGAATTTCAGTTGAAGTTAAGTTACACTACACAAAATATATTTTAACAAAATAACTTAATTAAAAATTATTTCAAATAAAATCAAAGTACAAAGAAATGAAATGTGACAAAGGGTTTAGCTCACTTAAATGATGAATGCCATTGTAGATATTGTTTAGTTTGATACCTTTTTTTTAACTTTTAATTAACTTGCAATATATATTAATTTGTAAGTATGTTTGTTTGGATAAAATCTGACATGCTTTTTTAGAACTACTTCTTCTTATCTTATGAGCTTGAAATTTCACATTCGATTACTATAGTTTCAATGACAACTCCTTTTTTTATGGTAAGTAAATCCTGCCACTCAACGTTGGCTCCAGACAAGGGAACTCCTCAATGGCAAACAGCATAGTTACTAAACTTCTTCATAATAAAAATGTGTTTTAAGATTTTTTTACTTATTAATTCATTTCTTTATTTAAGAAAATGTGTTAAATAATTACTCATATCTATATCCAATAATCAAATTAAGAGTACAGATTACAACAAGCTCTTTCTAAGTTTATTACAATATGTAGCTGTTTTAATGATTAAATGAAGGAGATACTTAAATTTTAATTTGTACTGGAGGTCACATGTTTGTGTCTGTCTGCCTTTAACCCACATTAGCATTTGCGTACCTTTATACACCACAGGAAATCTACTAACTCAGTGTAACCGTAAGGAGTGAAAATTCTGCATAAATTTTATTATGTTATAGGACTAAATCTTATATTGAAACCTAATTGCATATAATCCCATCCCATGTATTCAAGTTTTACTTATTTCTGATTACTTCTAAACCCGTTTACTTATTGATTATGTAATGATCAATTTTCTTGAATACTGATATCACAGGATTAAATAACTGATAAATTTTTGTTTTACTACTGACTATCTGCAATCTGCCAAAAAAATGCCAGTTTACGTTTTAAACAACCAAAAAAATATTTTTTTTTTTATCATATTATAAATAACACATTTAAAAAAAGTACCCCTTGGTCTTGCCTATTCCAATAACATAGAACTTACAAATATTTTTGTAGTTGTTTTAACATATAACTGTTGTAGTACAATATGGAGCAGAGGTCAAAGTCGAAGAAGAGAAGCTTACTAGAATTTATATTAGGTATACATAAATTACCATTGTTGTTATATTTAATGAAATAGGAAAAAGATAGTAGTCAATCTCGAAGTGCTCATAGCCAGTGGTGAAGCGAGTAAAATAACAGTATGTGCGTTGAGTAGTTGAACGGATCTCTGTTTGTGGCAAAACATTTTAAATACTCTCATGTTTCTAAGGATATATAGAAATGAGTGTTTTGATATTATTAGCCTTTATATGATTTAGAAACATTGTAGCATTTAGCTGGCTACCATTTTATATTGACATCTCTCCGGAAGCAAAAATCACATTAGAACATTTCAGACGATCCTACTGAATAACCTTGCAGTTACATTTTAACCAAATTAAAGCAACTTAAGTTAATTTTGTTTATAAAGGTTATTGGGTAGTTGCAATTCTGTTAAAGATAGTAATATTTGTTGAATCATCAATTACTCAAAAACCTAAGTAACCAACTACCTCTTAGGTGCTGAAAACCTAATATCATCTTAATGCTTTCATTAAGTACAAGGCATCTAAGACAATATAAAAGCAAGCATTCTGTGGAGATTTATTTAAATGTGTTATCTACAACAAATAATGACAGATATATAACTGGATTGTAATTAAAGCATATAAATGATGGCCGAAATGTTCAACAGGTGAGTAGGTGACGATTGGTAAGCGTATATTTATAATAACATAACCTCAAAATACCGGCAACATAACATCCAGTAGGAGGTGAAAGACTCATAAATGTTTACCTGGTAAGGTGTATCTCCACCATGCTCATCCAAATGTAACACATTTACACTAAATATGCAGCTTTCTATCGAATTCCACACGTAAAACACATCGTCTTTCAAAACAGTCAAATTTCGCAATTTAGTACCAGAATCTTCTTGCAAACTATCTCGAAGGTCTTTAAAAATTTCGTGTCCGAGGAATTTCGACTCATATAATCTGGAATCCATAGTGAAATTTGAAAATAAATTGTTTGGATCTTGAATTTTGTGCAAACAAACAAATGACACAAAAATGTGACAATGACAATCCGATTGTCAATTTCGGATTTGACTTTTAAAGGTTACTAGTTTCGTTATTGCAACATTTCTGAGTAAACTTTTAATTTCCAAATAACTAAAATTTAATTTCATGTTCCGTGATTAAAACGGCTCCCATATAGACCCGCTTTTGATATATTCGTCCGACCCGACAAAGTAGTAGAATAAAATCTAAAAAAATGTGTTCATGGTAACTCCTTTATACGTAAAGTGGGAACGATTTTTTTTTTAGTTAATCCCATAGTATGTGATAGTGAAGAAAAGATCTTTTGAAATATTATGGGCTTCCGAATTTCACTTTTCGATTTACGATTAGATTTTCCAAATATTAAGCTTTTAAGAGCTAATTTTGGTTACAACAAATGTACATCTTCTTCATCGCTTCTTCTTACTTTGCTTTATTCCCAGCTCCATGGAAGAAGCTGGATGTGTAACAGAAGTAAATATACAATATGATGAATTGTAAAGGAAAATTTTAACATTCAGTGTTAATCTTATAGTTAAGGAGTAATCGTTGATTAATTTACGAATTTGGAACCGTATTTTGAATTTGGCCGGTTTTGTATTCATATTTACTTAACTTAGTATACATTCTTAAACGATTTTGCCCTAATCTATATATATAATTAAATAAGGATGTTTGAATATATATGAAATCGATAAACTGAGAAAATATTCGACCGACTATTATGAAAATTGGTATGTATATGTATTTTTTACGGAGGTTTATATGCTATGTCCATTGTAACTCGCCACCAGGTGGCGCTGTAAATTGTTCACTTCCGTCCTGTTCAACTGATTGTCATAAAAATTGGTATTGCCATGTATTCTTCCTCGGAAAAAACGAATATGTTATGCCCATTAATGTAACTCGCAACCAAGTGACGCTGTAAAGTGTCGACTTCCAATAGTCAATATTTTTTCTTGTTATATAAAATACAGCAGATATAAAATTAAAATTACAAATAAAATTAACATTAAATTATTTTATGTTTACTATTTCTTATATTTCAAAACTTATGGAATATAAACTAAAGTTTCAATTAAAGTAATGCCAAGATTGTTCATTAATTAGTTTGTGATACTACTAATGTGAAATCGTATAATGTTATTATAGGTGGTAGGAACCCATGTACGGTTTGTCCGGGAAGTACCTTAACCTCAAATATTATTATTATTAAATATCTTGCAGCAATTGTGTTCCGATCTAAAGTGTGCCCTAGTTGCCGGTTACATTCATACAATAAGGCATTAATCTGCCCTTACTGTTAGTAACGCATCTCTGACAAATTTCTAGAGGGTGTTAGTAACATTTTTATACGATAAAGGATAGCAAACGAGCTTCTAGGGCCACCATACCCTGTTGCCAATGGACACCTGTGATAAACATCACACTGTCACTATACGAGGGATATAATTTATAAGGACATAGTTTATAAGAATGTCAGTTTGTTATAATTTGTTGGCAAGTGAACTCTGTTAGTCTTGGTGGACAGTGGCCTGTACCCCTCACATTACGAGGGAAGACCTGAGTCCATTAGTATGGGTTGTGATGATGATGACGACTTTTATGAAACATACCGGTCTATTAATGTTATCATATAAATGTTTTTATTTCGATATTATTTGTAAATACATATCTGAAAATATAATTCATAGATATCCTACATAAATAATATTAGAATCGTTCGTCAGAGATTCCGCACCATACCCAATCGTCTAAGTAGCCCCCGAATGAAAACATAACGCGCTTGCGAACGAATTGTTCGCACAGTGAATGCTGTATTTCACTCAGTTTCCAAATGGTATCACGTAATTTCATCTCCCCGAACACGGGCCTTGCTTTCTTATAAATAAACCAAGATATAGGCAGCGATAAATTTCGTTTTCCCGAGATTCGTGCGAACGCTGCCTGTATAATTTAAACTTGTGTTTGTTTAAAGGTAACCAGATTGGCCCGCGAATGAGCAAGACATCGTGGCTCGTTAACAAAATGCGTGTATCGTCATGAGGTAGGTTCATGATTTAAGGGCGTGTTTTGTCACCTTCCTTGTTTCCCTTCTGGCACGAACAATCCGACCATGTACGTTCGGTGAGTGATGGCTTAAAGTTTTTTATCTATCTGGTTTTCTATACAGGGTTTTATAGTCAAAACCGAATACTTACTTTCGACGTATTCGTCCGTGATTCCGCAGCATAGCGTAAAAACCTTCGTATTCGAAAGCTGCAATGACGTATGGGTACTAACATTGATCACACTGACAAAGTGATAGAATATGGCTACTTAGGGTTTTTAAATTAATGGAAAATAACCGATCAAATGACAATTATGAAGCGTTACATTGCGCGTGGCCCGAACTATAGTTGGTAGGTGTTTTAATTATACTAGATTTGCCTCGGAACTGCATGGTAGTAACTACTTTGATTGGGAAAAAATATTTTGAATACATCTCCGTAGAAAATATAAATACAATAAAACAATAGACGATTGATACTTAGAGAATATTGTAGCCTAGTTTTGTAATAAAGTTTTAGTTTATTTACATTAAGACTGTAGTTGTAAGCTGTATAGTTGAATACAGGACTTCATTTGAAGTCGATCAAGGGAGTATATTTGTTCGTATGAACGAATTGTGAAAATTAAGATTTTGTGATGCAGAGGTCATTCATCCAAACCAGAGGCATCCAATCTTTTTTGACGGGTATATCCCTTACTTTGCTTCTGTCTTCGTGTGAAGGCCGCTAGGCCAACGGTAACTGTCCATTCGAAAAAAAATCATATGGACCTCCAATGTAATTTATTCTTGGACCCGTGTAGATCGTCGTGGACCACTGGGCGACCTTATGTACCACTTTGGCAATGTCTGAATTAAATACAACACGTCACGATTCACTTTGAAGAATCAGATTTTAAGGCGTTTTTAGGATCTCGGTCCAATTTGTGAATCGCCAGGGTTATCACTGATCTAAATATTAAAAATTATCGTAGGTAGTTATAAAAATAGTCAAACATAGCAAATTGTTACCATGTTATCTTAGCCTCTCAGGACTTGTAACATGGAAATATTTAAAGAATATTTTATACTACGTATGTTACGAGGTGGTACTTAAGGAACCAATGTAATCATCGTTTATAATTTTAATATTTATTATCTAACAAAATATTAAATTTATCTGTATTTAACAATAATTGATACTGTTTTATAGATGTAATCTAAGTAGTAGGAAATACAATACACGGAATAGATACCTACTAGTGATAGTAAAATGGCGATTTTGAATAATATCTATACTACTACTAGTAGTACTCGCGGCTCTGTCTCGCTAGAACTTGGGTTGAACATCGTCACAATAAAACTTTTAATTAAAATAGTTACTTTATAGATAAAACGATAAGATGCACAATAATGCATAATATCATCATGTTCTGTAGGTTTCAACTATTAATAATATTCATTTATAGTACATATAAACTGTTATATAACAATTTATTACTCATATATTTTGTTTGAAAAAAATCATACAAATTTTCATCCCGTTTCCTAAGGGAATCTTGGTATCGCTCAGGATAAAAAGTTTCCCAAAAATGTAATTCGGAGTAAAATAATAAATTTAAAAAACATAATCGTCACCCATTAATGTGTAATTAATACCCGGACAGATAAACAGATAGACAATAAATCTAAAATAAAAAAAATACAGTTCATTATCGTGTATCCTTATAGTGCCTCTGATTGAATTTTCTTAAATTATTCAACGTACTGAAGAATGTGCTGTAATCTGAATATCTTGTATAAAAGATAGATAGATTAGGTACTACCGTAAGATCAATATCTTGTGGACTTGGATTCTTTTAGATATCTTATTTTATATTAGAAGATAAATAGATTAGGCAGTATCATAGGATCTATATATTATGCGCATGGGTACTTAGTAGTAGGTTGATATTGATACGAGTTTGTAATATCTATAAGATTAAGATTTTATATGTTTGCGTGTGGCGGCGACATATTAGCCATTACAGATACGTTTTATCGTCGATGTATTAACGGTATGAATCACCGAATCTAATCTCGCGAGAGATATCTAACACTCGACTCGTATCCTCTCGTGTCAACCGAGATGGATGTCAAAACATCGTTGTCTGAATAAAATATAAGGCGCGTAGGTCTCGGTTCGCGATGTAATGTTATTGATAAATTTCCTAGCGTCTCACGTGATATTACGGGGTGGCGAATGTGGCGATGGGCCACCCGCGCTCCGCGCCCCGCGCCCCGCGCCCCGCGAATCTATTATTATGCCGGGCAGGTTGCGATGTAGCCTAGGGTTGTCTCTGTTGCCATGCACCAGATAATATGCACAGTTAGTAACAGCAAGTAGGTATTAAATTTTGATTACTTTATATTGATCGTAAGTCATGATTTTTATCAGCATTGATTAATATTATGTGCCATCAACGGCGTATCTGATTGGGTTTTATATTTTTTTACTGAAAATGTACTAATAGAAAGAATGTAATTAATGAATTTGCGGCTTTTTCAAAACTTTAAGGAGGTAAGCAAAAAATGATCTTTGGAATAGAGCCCTGCGATTCTATGAAGGACACAAGATGTAGATGGCGTTGTAGTTTCATCTATTTCTTACATGCACTTTGATTTACGATATAAAAATATGTATCCGTTATATTGTCACGTACCAGTGTGCTAAATTAATGTTAACACAACTGTACTCTCAGTACCAACGTAACAAAATGTTGTTGCTGTCAGTATCATGCACGAGAGGCAACCCTGAGTGAAGTCCCGTCGGGACGGCACCGATGACTCGTCATTAATAACGACAGCGGAAATGTATCAAAAGGTGACGCGTGTCCCTCGTCTGTCGCCAGCCTTATTTATGATGCCGACAACAATATTTATTCTTTATAGATCTAATGTTAATGCTGCTCTTTTCCTTGTTGGTATTGTTCTTCTGCGGAATTTGGAGTCAATTAATTGCTGCACGAGAAGAGTTTGTTTTGGTCCTATCTATACATGGGTGTATATAACATATTGAGAAGGAAACAGTAGGCATATAGGAATATTTATTAAAGAAAATAAATAATTCAAAATATTTATTTAAAGTTATCTTTTGATAATATAGAATACGGTGGAATTCCAAATGCAAGTCTCTAAAAGATATATCTCTATGAGCTGAAGTTTCTTAAAAATTTTTTGAGATTGTAATGGGGGCGTAGGGATCAAACACCAGTTTTCGTCACACAGAAAGTTTTATACTTGTTCGTCTCAGGACTTAAAGTAATAACACATTCATTTTGCATTATTTTAATGCAATTACAATCATTCCTATAATGCATTTTAATATTAATACAAATTGTTAGATTTTTTGTTGATTATCATCCATACTTGAATACAAAGTCTATAGTAAATTTTACATTAATTCATTAAAATCTAAAAATGTTTAAGTAATCTATTCGCATATATAAGAATGTTTAAATATAAATAAATGTATATGAAACCGATAAATTCGAGAACTGTTTGACCGATCATCACCTAAATTGGTATGTATATATATTTTTCCACGGAGAAGGTTTAAATGTTATTGACGTAACTCGCTACCAGACGGTACGGTAAAGTGTCGACTTCCCATTGACAATATTTTTTTTCCCATCGAAGCGGGCTGGATTCCCTAGTTACATATATTATTTTATATTTACTTAATAGGTATTCGCGTTAAGTACTCTGTAAACTAGATATGGATTAAATTTTCAAATGGAACAATATTATAGCATTGGGATTACGATTCTAAGTCTTAATATTTAAAGTACATTTCTGCAACTACCTATAAGGTAATTGGAACTTGCTGTTTACATTTATTTTTTCTTTTTCAGTACGTATGAGTAAAATGAGTATTATTCATACTAATTCTCTTTATTTGTTTATCATATTTTAGGTATTTAAACAATAAAAATTGCTCAAACGTATATTGAAATGAGATTACAATAAGTGTAGCCTCCTTAAACAATATCGTCATGTGTCACAGTGTCAAGGTGTTCCGGTGCGTCTTCCCCAATTACCGGTAAAATTGTTTCTCCGGGTTCTGTCTGTTTCGAGATGACTAGGGAATTGGGACGTGTTCGTGAAAAAATAGTTATGATATCCTGGAGGGCGCGAAGGTAATTACGATGATTGATTTTGCTCTTATACAATTTATCACTAAACGTGTCACCGTATTGAATGCAATTTTCTGTCCTTATTTATTTCGGTGGCTTTTCAATACGAAATTGGGCGATCTTTTACTCTATAATGACATAGGACTACTTTAATCTGTGTTTATGTATTATAATCCTGACATGGTTCTATTGCAACAATCGTTTTTCAAATTTTTTTTTGTCTGTTTGTTTCCGCTAATTTTGGAAACGGGTTAACCGACTTTCATAAAGTTTACAGTAGTGTAATTAATATAGAAAATTTGGGGTAACATTTAATTTGGAGCATTTTGAGCCATGTGTTTCCCGAAGCGAAGCGAAGACGGTTATCTTACTTGTTGTATTGTTTTTGTTGAGAAAAACTCCAGTATAATTATAAAATAGATTTACATGCTCATGATGTTTTAATAATACATAGCTGTAATACACGCAATCTTGACACAAATACTTAAAGTGCTCTATGCGTGAGCCGCGATGATCAAACCAGTGCAGTACCAAAGTATCTGTAAACAAATACTAACCCTTCACTAAATTTCCTTAAACCAACCCCAAGACAAAACCAATACAGTCCGCCTATAAATCCACAAGTACGTCCGAAACACTTGAAGTGTGTCTTAACCGCACACGCTCGTACGTACATATGTTAGTCAAGAAAGGGTTAAGCAAGCTACCTGTGGGGTGCAGGGTGCAGGGGGTGGCGAGGCGGATTTACACCCCTCATTTGTTTGCGATGACCCCCGAGCACTATCTTCCGAGCGCGCTGTATCTTGGTATCACCTTGTCGCGTCTAAGTAGGGCTCGCGTAATGATTGTTGTTTTATATTTGAAACATTATGAAGCTGTAATATAATATCAAACTCTAACCCCCCACTCTGATAAACTCTCATGACTCTGATAAAAGTTTTTATAGAAAATAAAGTTTTTTAGAACAGGATGTATTAGATGACTAAACAATTGAAACAAAATATAAAATCATTCCTTGAGAGGATCGTGTTCCAGCATTATTATTTCACAAATCACCTTTCCAAAAATATAGATTAGTAATTTTACTGCGACAATCTCTGCAACATACTCTGTATATTCGTTTGTTACTTAATTTAAATTAAAACTTAAATGTAATCATTAATAATGGTAGATGGTGCCGCATAAATTATTATTGTATATAATATAATATTTTTTTAAATATATTCCAAAAAAAATACGTTATCACGTAATAAATTAATAAATATACAATTTCAAAATGAAAACGAAATTATTCAGAGCCATTGTTTCATATCTCACACATTTATGATATCGGCTTGCGATATCGTTCTTTTAATGGTGCACTTACCTTAGAGCTCAAAGATTGGAGGTATCTGAGAGAATGCATTTAGTTCATAAAAAGTTTGTTTTAAAGATTTTGCGACATGCATAGTAAAGGTGCATCCACACTAGAGTTAAGTTCTGTTGAACAACACTATGCAACATGATAACGTTATATCGCTTTTGTAGTCATTTGTTCAGTTATTTAACGTGTTCACACCGCCTTATACATAAAGTAACAAAATATCCCCAATAACAAGTTAATCTCAAGTAATAAAACACGCGTTAGACCTATGGAACAGAAACATTTTGTATCAAATGTTATCACATGTTGACTGTCACCAGAATATTAAGAACGTTACATAATGAGGAAAAACCAAACTCAACAACATTTACTAACAACAGAATTGTTACTCTGTAAACTTTATTTATAGCAAACTTTTAGGTGCGTAGATCGTTTTTAACAAGGGGAAGAGCTTCCTGTTCACGTTTTACAGTACATATGTAATTATTCAAAAGAATAAATAAGCCGACATCAGAATACCTGCGGTACTTTTCTGATCACCATGAGCTATTCGTAGCACATGTATCATTGCTGGTCGAGAAAGGTTTTAACTCCAACATCATCTGGATTCGACACAATGAGATGCGAAAATAATATATACGGTTGGCATTAAAAAGAAGGTACTAGTGAAGTGTTAGTCAAATGTTGGTAAAAAAATTGCGTATTCTCGTGAACTTTGCTTTTTTATCAACGTCACAAATTACCATCAAACCGTCATGAAATATGATAACTGATTTTAATACTTCCGTGTTTACTTATAAATATCTATATACGAAATTTGCCAATACTTGTCATGTGAGTTTTATTAGTTATCACCTGCAAATGGCGTCGTCACGAATTAAAAATAGCAGACATTATCCTTCTGTGACTCCCCACTGTCTTGGTACCAGTTTCTTGTTTCTTGTTTCTTCGTTGGAGACTGTGTGACAGTCTCCAACGACCCATCGTGTTATATCACGGCGACATTTGCGACTTAACCCGTTAATTAACGCGCTAGCAATCAGTAGAGGAGCCTTACAGATTTGCGTCCTAGTTAACGCTCTAATCAACACATAAATTAATGTGAAATACAATTTGTATAGAACTCCATCATTTAATTAATGCGTTAATTAAAGCGTATTGGGACGCAGCCGTTAACATGATGGACTTTGAAAACGATTTTTTTCTTTTTGATCCACAATGCATCGGTAATACTTACAGTATTGTGTTGTCCAGGTACCGTTGCGCACTATGGGACTACTTAGCATCAGACTTCTGTATGTTTGTCAGTTTAAATTAAAAAAAAATGGCATTGCTACAGAAGGAACTCCTTTGAAAAACAATTAAAGTGATAACGATAATTGACTGTGTAAGCAATGCAATCACAACTTCAAACAATGATATCAGATTGCATGCGCTATATTTTATAAGTATACACATACTGCTAAATCAGACCAAAGTCAATTTGGAATATTTCAACAGTTCACTACGTATGTATAGCGCAGCAAATTCTTTGCCGTTTGTATGTAGTATGTTATTTTCTATATTACCACGTTGGATGTATTATATTTTGAATAGATTGTACGACACACGGTTTGTGTAGCAAGCGT
>DWPA01000026.1:0-42998 GCA_018251375.1 Calpodes ethlius
GCTAGTAAGTATCTGTTTGTATGTTTGTAAATTGAATTATGTAAAATAATGCACACCTTAAAGAATGCAAATGCTACATGTTATATTGAAAGTGTTAACTTGATGATATTAATACCCTGGTGACTTGTATTGACCCTAACACACTTCTATCTAGTTTTAAATGAGTGATGAATCCATTAAAATAGATTGATGAAATTTAAAATATAAATATTACTGGTATACACAAGAAAAAAAATTTTATTTGCAGGAGTTTATTCCGACCTTACTAGAGAGTCTAACTGATGAAGAATTAAAGAGAGAAGCTAGGGGTAGTGAGAATAAGACTGATACGGTATCATGCTTAATCCGGGCCTGCAAGTGTATATCTGCAAAAACACCCAATCCTCATGGACTTTTAAAATGTAAGTTAAATAAAAATAACATTCTTGTTAAAGATATTTTTATCACTTATATTATATTAATATTATGTTGTATTGTATGTTCTGGAGATCAAAATGAAGTAATATGTTAAAACAGTGTGTTCACTTGATACAGTTGTTTACGGATACAATATTTTTAGAGATTTTCAGTTTGGTACATGTCATTAAACAATCCAATATTTTTTTGGCTCCATGGGAGCAGGCAGAACTGAAACGTGATGAGACTCATAGTGTAAACAACAACAATGTTTTAGAATAGTATTGAATTGTTTCACACCCCAAAAAGACGCCCAATAAATTTCTTAGTATACATGGCTTAACGATTTTGAAACTTGAAAACAGTATAATTAAATTTATGTCATTCAGTCAATCCGTCGATCCCATATCACGCCGTCCGTATCCGATAGTCTACCAATCCGCAGTTGGCCAGCGTGGTGGATTATAGTCTGTACCGCTCATACTGCGTGAGGAGACCCGAGCCCAGTAGTGGGACAGTTATGGGTCGTGATGATGATAATCTTGTCTATGTCTTGGGAGATTTTATTTGTGTTATTTCAAACTACAAAGTACGGAACATTAATTGCTCTCATATCAGTTAATAACAAAAACTCAGATCTATTGTTAATATATATTTTTTTAATAACTTGATATTATTGGCTAGTGCGGCGTTCATGTGATACCAGTGAATCGTACCTTCTACAGCTGTGTAACCTCACCCGATTGGCCGGAACAAGAAATTTAACAGCAGAGTTGTTTCAAAAACATTGAATACGTCGCGATATATTGCGGCCGGTTGCACACCCTGTAGCTGCTTAAGGGGTGCAGTTGGCAGTCCTCCCCTAAGCTCCTACAGTGTCTGTAACCGTGTCTGCTGGTCTTCAGCAGTGCTCCTGATATGACGTCGTCCTCGTTCCGCATCCCGCGAGTGTTGTGTGATATTTCTAAATGCAATTCATTTTATTCCTCAGTTTATTGAAGATATTGAAAAATGATAAATGTAATATTTTATAATAAAGTTTATTTTATACTATTATTTATTATTTACAATACGTACTAGTTTCTTTTTAACCCTTTGAAACTTCCTAAAAATCACATCAATTTGACTATGACGTGTTGAATGTTAAAACATCTTAGATTTTTAAAATAATCAACGATACTTAAGCGGTCATGTTATTTTACTGATGGATTTTCGGGAATTTGTCCGTACTCATATCAAGGCAGAACAGATCAAGGCCAAAGTGAATCCTTTGCATTAACTGTGGTCGCTTACGTCAAATCATTTGGATACTGGCAAACCCGAAAATAATGAACAAAGATTAGAAATTAAATAATTAAAAACGATAAAAAAGTCACATTAAACAAAACACGAGAATAAATACACAATTTTCCCAAAGGTTCGTATTGCGAAGGAGCATACATACTTACAAATACACATGTAAAACTTAGGGACTAAAGCGTTTAAATATCTTTTTGTACGTAAGCATAAGGCTGTGCGATTTAAATATTATACTCACTATACGATGCCTTTTCTCTCGGTTCGAGTCATAAATACGTGGGCGTACACAAATGCATATATATAAAACGCTTCGTGAGCTATGAATGATATAATGAACAAATTATCAAGATAATAATAATGCTCTATAAAGTCTCGGGTTAGACCATATAAAAGTGCGTGTTCGTCTTATTTTCGTTTCAACGAGTTTCAATTTACAAATTATTGAGTTAAAAATATTACCTGCACATTAACTATGAATATTAATTGTAAATAATTTTGAGATTTCAGTAATGAGTGATTAAGAATATTACGAATGCATTGTAGTAAATAGAATTTTCTTGTTACTTTCAGCTTTAGAAATGTTTCGACTTAAAATGATTTTGCGATTGCTTCAAATGTCTTCATTCAATGGGAAGATGTCCGCGCTGAATGAAATCAATCAGCTTATCAGTACAATCTCGCAGCAGCCGAAGCCGGAGTGGCTGACGCCTGCTGTTATCACGGTTAGTGCACTTATTTAATATGACAAGTTCATAGTATGGAATATATTTATTCATTGTAGTAAATGGAAAAAAATAATTCAATGTTCTTTACCAATATATTCATGGATTGAATATTCAGTTCGATACCTTTCAATTGTATGAAAGATATTATGTAGTTGTAATAAATCAGTCTATGACTCTTGACAATTGTAGTGTGATTCACCTAGTATTTTAGATTTTTATATTTTGACATCAGATTCTATATTTAAATTGTTTTTATTACTAGTACACAGCAAAGTATTAAGTACTAGATTTTAACTGCGGTTTCACCCGTGTGGTAAAAAAGAACAGCAATAAAAAAGTTGTCGATTCTTTTCTATCATTGGTTGCTGGGCAACGTTTTGTTGTTAGACACATTCCTTAATTTAGCCGAAATATACACTGTAATGGATCTTCTCACAGATATTATATGTTTTTTGCGGTAAAAAGTAGCCTATAGTACTTACTCTTCATCCTCCCAATTATCTCCACACCAAAAATCCACACCGACGCGCCATTGTGCCGTGAGAGAAGGAAAAACAAATAAACATACAAACAAGAAACATGCTTTTGCGCTATAATATTAGTTTAGATAATATGGTATGGTATAATTGAAATGTCACATTTGAATGTTATTTTAATTATTGGATCATTGTCGATCAGAGTTGGATTCGTGAGAACAAAGTGGTGGATATCGTGCTGCGGGACTCATTGCACCAACCTCAGTATGTGGAGAGGTTAGAGAAAATGCTCAGGTTTATGATCAAGGAGAACTCTCTGACGCGGGACGACTTGGACGCTATTTGGAGAGCCCAACAAGGAAAGCATGAGGCGATTGTCAAAAATCTTCACGATTTGTTAGCGAAACTCGCGTGGGACTTCACGCCAGATCAACTGGACCATCTGTTTGATTGCTTCAAGGTTCGTTAAATAATAAACTACATAGTAAAACAACTTTATTGTTCTTAGTAGAACCATACTAATCTTTACATTCGTCTGTTTTGTAGGCGAGTTGGGCTACGTCAAGTAAAAAGCAAAGTGATAAGTTGTTAGAAGTTATAAGAAGGCTTGCAGAAGATGATAAAGATGGAGTAATGGCAAATAAGGTATATTATAAGACATATTCAATAAAATATTGCATATTTTTATTTAACTATTTCTCAAAGGTTATTGGTTTTTACAAAACTTTACTAGAATCTTCTGGATTATTCTATATATCTCTTCTTATCTTTACGTTTACACATAACTGTTTTTTGCAGGTTTTAATCTTATTCTGGAATTTAGCTCATTCGGATGAAGTTTGCACTGAAATAATAGATGTGGCGCTAGCCAACTTGATCAAAATATTGGATTATAGCTGTAGCCAGGACCGAGATGCGCAGAAAACTCTTTGGCTGGACAAGTAAGATCTTATTCAAGTATACTGCTATATCGTATAGATTAAACAAACTTTTATTACCATGTTTATCAATATCCTTTGTCCATATAATTATGTAGTACAGTGGAAAGTGTACCTAAGAATTCTATTCAAGCTGATAAGCGCATCCTGAATGGGAGGGGTACAGTGAGGGTTATCTAATAGAACAACATACGCATGCACAATGTCAAGCGCGAATCATGTTCTTTGCGCACAACTTTGGTTTCAGTCAGAAAAGAAATATTTTCATCACGCGCCAAAGAAATATAATTTTAAATATCTTCTATTTAAAATGATAAATGTTTAAATATATTCGTGATTACAATATCTAAAACGATAGTGAAAACGTATAGTATAATATTAATTATATGGTATGTTTAAAACATCATACTTGATGTAAACCCTTTCCTTGACATGTAAATTATCTTTTTCCTTTATTATTGCCACAGTGTATAGATCTATTGAGTGTAGTATTAAAGTTTCCGGCTATGACATGATTGAGAGTTCATCGTCGTATACTGCAGCATTCTTTTGTATTTAAATGACACTATCTCAGTATTCACATGTTTTAATTATGCAGATATAATTTCCAAGAGAGCGAAATTTGTTAAAGGTGTGTGGAGGAGATGAAAAAGAGTGGCAAATGGGTGTTGCCGGCGCTGAAGATGATGCGCGAGATCTGTTGCCTGTACGAGCCGGCGGGCGGTGCGGGCGTGCGGCCGCACGTGACGCGGCAGGAGCTCATCGACCGGCTGCAGACGCAGCACTCCCTCGTCATCCTCGTCACCAACTCGCTCACTCAGTATGTGGACATGGTGCGAACCAAGCAACGAGGTTTGTCCCATAGCAGCCTGTGTACGATATTTGTATTTTTTTACCGATTTTAGATATCACCGATAAGGAGTTCAAACGTGTTGTGCTTATGTTCTGTTTTGAATTCGATCTGTGACAAATGTTATTGTCAATATATAAAGTTCTTCCGTAGCCTCTTTCTAATACACCTGTAATTAATAAAAACATTAAAGCTTACTCCTATTATTTCCCCAACGATTCTGTTAAAAGAATTATTTACGCTCAAAACGAGAACTTGATTTTATTGTTTATTTACATCGTCTTACCGCTTTCTACTTACTTTACTCCGTATCGTTAATATGTCTTGTGTTAAACAATTTACATATTAATATACTTACAGAGGAAGGTGAAATAGATTGGGAAAATTGGTTCCCCGACGGCAGATATCCTCACGCAGCGCAAGTTCATGAAAGATTGAGTTTTCTGAGATTCTTGTTAAAAGACGGGCAGCTGTGGCTATGTGCCGAACAGGTAGTGGTAATATCTGTTTAACACTAACCCCCTTTTGTCAAATAATCGATTTATTATAAAATCGTTAATTAATAGTTTTTTTCATTACAGGCGAAGCAAATATGGATGTGTCTAGCTGAATCGCCGGCGCACCTGGGCGACCGCGAGGCTTGTTTTCGTTGGTTCGGCAAATTAATGGGCGACGAGCCAGACCTAGATCCGAATGTTAACCTTCATTTTTTTCGGGAGAATGTTATGAATTTGCCTCCTAATTTATTGACTCATGCTGGTATTAAATGTTTTGAAAGGTAAACATAAAATAATCAATGGTTTTAATATCGGCTACGAATCGTGTTCAAATAAATCCACTGGTGTTATGTTTCAGGTTTTTTAAAGCTGTAAATTCCAAAGAAGGAAAACTAAAATTTAAGCGACGAAGTTTTATGCTTAATGACGCTGATCTCATAGGATTAGATTATTTATGGAGGGTTAGTAGTTGGTCTTTTGGGGACCGTCTATAAATTACCTCAATATTGCTAATTAAAACTACTTGAACTACAATGCAATCTTTAAAATATTACAAAATATTATTACATACAATTTTTTTCTGAAAAAAATATAATTATAAGGTTGTAGTGTGCTAATAGACTGAAATAAAATTAACCTGCTCATGTTTTGACGTGCGTACGTGTTTGAAAAGACAGAGGTGAATAAACCCCAAGTGTGCGTGACCCGCAGGTGATAACTGAGTGCGACGACGAAATAGCGGCGCGCGGCATCGAGCTGCTGCGCGAGGTGAGCACATGCACGGGCCCGCCGCTCGCGCCCGCCCACCACCACGAAGCGTTCCTCACGCAGTGCTGCGCGCGCACGCAGCGCCTGCAGAAAGAAATGGAGCAGCTTGATGGTACTGACATTTGCGTCTTAAGGCGTTACTTAGTTCGCATAAAAATGAAATCGAGTGTGGGTTTGGCCACTTTTGAGTAATGTCATTTTACTTACAAAACTAAGTAAATGCAACATGTTACAAGCTACGTAAAACTATGATGTGATAATTGCGTAACGACACGCACGTCTGTTTTCAGATGCTGCGGAGAGTTGTACAAGAATGTGTAGAGTAATTCGTGCCATACAAGAATATGTAAATGAATGTGATAGAAGATTTTCAGCCGAGCGGCAAATATTACCGATCTATAGGTCGGGGAGGGGCAGGCAATGCACGATCATAGTTCGATTCAGCTTTCAAACTGGCCAAAGGCAGATCGAAGACGTTGAGCTCTACTCGCATTCCAACGAAACATTGCATTCGTTACGCACTGCCGTGCAAAGGAGGCAAGTTAATTCCACTCTTTCACAGTTTATTGGACTAACAAAGCAACATTTTCTAATAGATATTATTATACAGTTTTTTTTGCAGACTGAAATGTGCTTCAGAAAACAATATTAAGTTAGAAATGTACATTAATAAGTTAGAATTGTATATTAATGGAGAACTGCTAGATTCAAGCCATGATAGAAAAATACTGTCCCAGATACCTCTAAGGGACAAGACAATTATTATTGCTAAGGTATGACTGCAATGTTTATTTATTTTAGCCTGTATTATTAGCACTGATATTGTGGCGAGGACGAGAATAAATACTTTGTGCCCTTAGTAGTTGTAAATTTATATATATTTTTTTTTACTGTTCACTTTTTACGGAAAATTTAAATATATTATACGTTTATTATATTAATGCATCTCGATTCTTACTATCTTATCTGTTATTTTATGCATCATGTGAGTCGAAGGATTATTTTTGTTCATATAATTTAATTAATGATTGTGAAACTTACGAATTCTATTGTGTATTCATAACATTATGTACTTTAAATTAAACATAATTGTAGGTGTATGACGGGCAAGTGTGTGGCAGCGGAGGGTGTGGATCTTCGAATGAATCTAGTAGCGATTCCAGCGCTTCGTCACCGCGACATCCACTCACTCCAGAACATGCCTTGCCAGGCGTTGTGAGTATTTGCATGTCAATATAATTTATTGCAAGATATTATTATATAATTTATTTATTATTATTATATATATAATTTATTTAACTTCAGACTAATTCTATATATTTTTTTTCAGTTATTCGCTCAAGGCTCATGGTACATACCGTTCATTTTGGATTTAGAACATGTTGGTATCACAAAGGGACACGCGCCTCTGACGGAGGCTGCACATTTACTGTCACAAATATGTCCCTCCCACAAGCAAACGGTACGTAGAATCTGGAAGTTTTCTTTTTTGGTGCATAAAATACGCAATCTCTAAAATGTATGTTCCATCGCAGGTAGAGAAATTAACGGAAGCCCTTTTGAGTCGCGATGAAACAAAGTTAAGAGACATGTTGTATGGTCCCGCCCCGCCCACAGTCGCGTACAATATTGAGGTAAGAATTGAATTTATCTTCTATTTTAAAATGACAATTTTAAAAGATTAAAAATGTTACTTATGCGAACCGTAGATCTTATTCAACATGAATTATTATCGTAATGTTTTTTTCGTAATATTTTTTTCCTCGAAAGGTGCTGTACAGCATGGTGATGCCCGCATCTGACACGCGGCTGGAGCGCGCACGCAGCTTTCAGCTAGCGTGCGTGAAGAAGGCGCCGCTGCTGGTGCAGTGTCTCTCTGACGAGGAGTTCCTGTCCGGCGCCGCACCCCACACCAGGAGGTAAATTAAAAGGTTAACTGACATTAAACCGACTGCGACAGCATCAATGTAAGATCTCTTCATGCATTTGGGGGTAGCATCTGCGTTGTGTCTACATTTGGAAATATTTCAATAAACAAACTTACTACTTTCTAGATCTATTGTTCATTGTTAGAAAACAATTATTTAGTAACCGAAAACCCGGTTTTAGTATTTGCTGTGAACTGTCGAACAGTTTATGTATTATCTCATGCCATCAATATTTTTGCTTGATTATATTTTGTACAGACATTATGGGATGAAATAACTGACCTTTTTTTTTTACTATTTTTCTAATGGCCCAAGAAGTAAAATGACTATCGGTTTATTAAAAAAAAAAACATTACAACATCTCAAATGATTAAATAACAGCAACAAAAATAATTTCGTTTTTAACAAAATTTCGCCTACTGTGTGCATTATCGATTGTTTGTTCTTTATTGTTTTTAATAAAGCTATCTTTACTTTTTCAGGGTTGGTTATTTATCTTTAGTTAGATTAGCAAAACTTGCTCTATACACGCTGGGATACCTGTTTGAAATCATCACACCCGACGGTTCTGAAGTGGATTTTAATAAAGAATGGAGGTACTTTATTTTATTTTCTTAACTAATAACAATTTTTTTGAATGTTTATTAAATTTACTAAATCAATGGATACAAAGACAGTTCTAGGTATTTATATTGTGTAAGGTAACACAAAATTATCCGGAATATAGAAGTTCTCAATTGTTAATGCTCACTATATATTATATTATATTATTAATGTAATATTATAGCTGTACATAACTGTATGTCAATAGGACCGACGTGAACATCCTTCGAGAAGCGCTGCAGACGGTATCCGGGCACAGCTGCGAGCTGATAGTGAAGACGATAGCGGAGACATTGGCGGGCGTTCTCGGTGAACAGGGATACTTCTCTACAGACTGTAAGAATGTTGGTTACACTTTAGTCACAACTTTGATTTAATGTATAATTCGAATTAAATTGAAGATGATTTGCCAGGTGGTAACGAGCGGGGAGGACAGCGACGCAGTGTCGAGCCTGGTGTGGTGGCGGCTGCCGACCACAGCTACCGTCCGCGCGCTCTACGCACTGTCCTATTCTGTGGCGCAACCTATCGACCACACTGGCATAATACATGCCGATGATGTCATTCGTAAGGATTTCTTATTTACAATCTATTATGCATGCACGTTTTGCGTATCACCTGAGAAATAATCACTACCTCGTTTTTTCATATAAATAAGAAAAATACGAGCCGGTGGGACACCTGATACTCTGACTTTTGATCGTTTATAATATAATTTTATGTTGCCAGTCGTGCGCGAGTGCATGGAAGTAGTGACGATGTGCATGGCGCTAGGCGGAGGCCATTTGGAGACCTTACTTCACGAGTCTTGGTGGCAAGACATGGCGCTGTATTTAATGATCGACTGTCCCAGTCCACAGGTAACTAAGAATATTGATTAAAATCTTATCAACAATAAATGCTTATAATATATAGCACGAATGCTCTTTGTAAATTTTGCGAAATAAATATGAGTAATTGTAAACAATATGCGAAAATACTAGTTGTCATTCTACATTATTCAATCTCCGTGCTATGCATTTCATTGCTATTGTGATTGGACAAACTTATTATTAGTTAACCTAGCTGGCGATTAGAATAAATACATACACAGTATTACAAAGAGTGACAAAATTTAACATTAAGCAATATTTCTCAAATAATAAAAATAAATCAAAATAATACTACCAAAATTTAATGCTATGCTTTAATATTTATAAAATAATGTTAGTTACGCTGCGTACTTTTCATTTATGGCTAGGGGAAAATATTGTGGATAAACTGTTTAAAATAATGGATTTGGCAATAATCTGCATTATTTATAGATGCTCTGGTTTAGCATGGTGGTAATAGGTCTATAAGTACAGTACAGGGGCAGCGGTGACCCGTTAACTTGAATACGCGCTTTCAATTTAAAAAATATGATTACTTCAGTGGTCTAATGTGCAATTCGTGCGTTGGGTGCGTGCAGGTCCGCGTATCATGTGCCGAGCAGTTGCTGGCGATGTGCGCATGGGGCGGCGGAGGCGGCGCTCGCAGCGCTCTGCTGGCGCTGGGCGGCGCTGCGGCGGGCGGTGGTGCCGCCACTCGACTGCAGCGGCACGCCCGCCACGCGCAACAGTTCTTGCAGCTGCTTTGCCGCCTCGTTTCTCTTGCTGGACCAACTGAGCGCACGCTTGACGACCTCGCCAGGGAGGTCAGTTTACATGGTTTATTTTTTTTTGGGATTTCATATGTTACCTGATATTTTGACCTGCATGTGTATAAGTATATAGTGGTGTTCTACCGTAATATTCACCCACTTACTATCCAGTAAAATGGTTTGACAACCACATTGAAGATAACACAAGTAGTATATTTTAAACAAGGTTGATATGGCAATGGTTTTAGCAGCGTTTTATAAATCCACTATTTTATTGTGTATTTATAAAATTATTTTTTTTCTATACAGGTGACATGGCTTCGGACGGTAAAACAGAACCCGGAATCGGTGGATGACACGTTACTCGAAGGTCATCTTAATCTCACCAAGGAACTATTTACGCATGTACCGGCGCAAGTGAAGTACCAGTACGGTGCACATCCTGAGCATAAGGACTCCGGTCTTATAAAGGTATGTAGTGCATAAAACATTTTCATACCAATTACTTCTTAATCGTTACTTATATTTGCTGAAAGACCTGAAAACGAATGACTGTATTCTTGTTGGTATTGTGTCCAACGTGTATGATTCAAAGTATTCCTGTTGTAAACAATCAGGAGGTGACGACGGAATTTTTGTGGCCTTATTCGTGGGCATGGTGCCGAATGGGTACAAGCGGTGCGGGTGTGTGTGCCGGCGGTGGCGGCGGCGGGGAGAGCGAGCCGGCGTCGCCGCTGTGCCGCTCGCCGGGCGCCGCGGCCGCCGCCACCGACTTGTTGCTGGCGCTCGTTCACGCTTGCGTGCCCAACATGGCCGCGCTCGCACAGCTGCTGGAACAGATGTTCTATAGTGGTATGATGCATTCGAAACTGTTTAATATTATTTATTCATTACGTTACTTATTGCTTAAAAGCCCAGTAAAGTACAAAATAGTCAAAAAAATATAGTATATAATTCGTAAAGTCGAAGTTATAAAATGTTATTATACATCACGGTCATTGATTACTTAAAACTTGCTTTCTATGTTAAAAATAAAAGATAGAGGTTGGCTGGAAGTAGTATACATTTTATATATTTCACCAGACAGAAGTATGCCGTTGGTGGAGTGGGAGTACATGCCGTGCGTGGGTCCGCGCCCACCGGCGGGCCTGGTGGGTCTGAAGAACGCGGGCGCGACGTGCTACATGAACTCGGTGTTGCAGCAGCTGTACTGCGTGCCGGCCGTGCGCGACGTGTTGCTCACTGTGCACGGTACAAAAATACACATACAAATACTCCTACATATATTAAAATATATAAACAAGTATATACATTAAATGATCTGCAATGAATTATTCTTTTAGGAGCGGCAAATGACCCAAATGAAGACTTTTCAGGCGAATCACAGCTACATCACATTGTTGAAAATAATATAGAGGTAACTTTCATAACATAAGAAATTAAGAAACCGTATATTATTGTAGATATTGTTTATTTTATTCCATTTTCATTTCAGAACACTGCTGATTATAATATCACAATTTTAAAGCAAGTTCAAGCCATATTTGCACACCTTCACTATAGCAAGTTACAGTATTATGTTCCTAAAGGATTGTGGGCTCATTTCAGGTAATCTTTAATTTATGATAATATAATTATAATTAACTATAACTAATTAATATTGTGTGAAATAAGCAACAAGTTGTTATAAAATCAGTTGATTAAATTTAAACTTGCCAAAGGTAATTTTACCCATAACTCATGTATGAAGTCAAATCATTATGGCATTATGCAATTGATGTTATGCAATTTAGTAGCAGTTAACATTTCAGACTTCAAGGTGAGCCTGTGAATCTACGGGAGCAACAAGATGCAGTAGAGTTTTTCATGTCACTAGTAGAATCATTAGATGAAGCACTTAAAACATTAGACCAAGAACAGTTAATGGCTAAAACTATGGGAGGGACATACTCAGACCAGAAAATATGTAAGGGATGTCCTCACAGGTAATATATATAATCTATATATAAATTGGTTTAGCAAAGACAGTTTTATAACTTTTCATTATCTGTGTCTGAAATAACTTTCTTTATTTTTTTTTGTTTGTATATATACATGACATGATTAGCATTAAAAAGTTATTTTATTTGATTGTAATGATACAATTTATTATAGTAAATGTATTAGATAAACAATTAACAATATTAATTATTTTTTAAGGTATTGTAAAGAAGAGCCATTCAGTGTAGTCTCACTAGACATAAGAAACATGTCTCGACTGCAGGAGTCATTAGAGGCGTATGTGCGTGGGGAACTTTTGGAGGGCGCTGATGCATATTATTGTGATAAGTGCAGTAAAAAGGTACGTTTCAGGGTTCTCTTAAATGAAATAAACCTAAAATAGTACGAATGCAATTAGGAGTATTATAATGCGATCTTTATTTTTCTTTATAGGTTGTAACTGTGAAGCGATTGTGTTTAAATAAGTTGCCGCCAGTTCTAGTCATACAACTTAAGAGGTTTGAATATGATTTCGAAAAAGTGTGTGCAATAAAGTTCAATGACTATTTTGAGTTTCCTCGCGAGTTGGACGTGGAACCGTACACTGGTAAGATTTGGTACTTTTATTTATTTCATAGAATCCAGTAGTTATTATTACAGTAGTTATTACTTTCAAATACAGTTGACATGTGTAGCGTTTTAAAATTATTAGTGTTTTTTTTGCATTCAGCCTGGGGCTTAGCGCGTGCTGAGGGTGATGCTTCATTGTGGGAAGGGGGCGAGGGAGGTGAGGGGGGTGTGAACGCGGGGGAAGCGCGCCCCGAGACACATTACCAGCTCAGTGGAATCGTCGTGCACTCAGGACAGGCTTCGGGTGGACATTATTACTCTTATGTTCTGCTGCGGTGCGTTTACAATAAAATTAATTTGTATGAATCTTGAATTGAAGATTATCTTTATAATTTCGAGAACAACCACTAAAATCCTGATCAATGATAGAATTAGGCTATTACTTTTCATTATAGTAGTAAATACGAAGAATTGATATCTTGAGAGTAAATACAGATATTGGTATAGATGATTACTATTAAGCTAAAACTAATTCAAGTCTCGTGAATAAAATTTTATTTAATTATTGTTATGTTCATTTATAAACTGTATGTTATGTGGTGTTTAGTAGTTTTTGAAGTGTTACTGTTAATTATAAATGTTTGGTGGTTGGTACACAGAGACAACGGCAGCGAGACGGGGCGGTGGGTGAAGCTGGACGACGGCGACGTGACCGAGTGTCCCATGCACGACGACGAGGAGATGAAGGCTCAATGCTTCGGTGGCGAATACATGGGCGAGGTAGGCTCTACCTACCACACACCACTATCTTATCATTATAGATGGTGTTTCGGTTACATTACTAGACATGGAACCCTTTTTGTTATTTTTTTTAAAGAACTTGCATCAGATATTTAAATTTTGTCTTGGTATACAAAAATACTTTTCTAAAAATAAAAATACCTTACATGTGCTCCACTTATATAGAAAACTGCGTGCTATTTTACACAGTAACGTCAGTTATCTAATATTTTAATATGATCTATAACAAACCTGTTATTGCAAATATACACTTTTTTTTATCTAACTGTATATTTTATAAGTTCCAATTCATAGGTGTTCGATTCTACGATAAAACGTGTGTCGTACAAGCGGCAGAAGCGGTGGTGGAACGCTTATATGCTATTTTATACGAGGAAAGACACGATAGAGACTCCATCCCTAGAGCAGACTATGAAAAATATGACGCTCAAGTTAGTACCGAATTGATACAATCGTATATTGTTATTTTATTTGTACATACAAAGATGTTTGTTAACGAAGGTTGATCATTTCAGGGAGAGCTTATTACCAAAGCCCATATGGAACTCAGTGCGTCGTAGTAATATTGCATTTTCACACAACCAGGATCAATTTAGTCTTGAACATTTTAACTTTATGAAAAAATTATGTTGTATGCGGCTGCAAGTGCTGCCCGGTTCGCAGAGCGCTGTGTGGGTTGGTACAAATTACATATTTATATGTGAAATATACATTGAATATGTTTAGTTCACTAACGTACATTTGTGATTACTTTTGTCATAGGGTCCGGAACATGAGGAAATGTCGATGTTGGCAGTCCAACTAGCTACGAAGTTCTTATTCCAAGTCGGTTTTCACACTAAGAAGACCCTGCGTGGACCGGCGTCGGATTGGTACATCGTTTTGTAATAGTACTCTTATTTTTACATACTAAATCAAAATTGAAAATAGTATATCCAAATTCAAGTATGGAATCACTCATCGCTTTGTTATTGAGACTTAATTTTTCTGTCTTTGTTTCAGGCACGATATACTGTGTCAGCATTTGAGGTGCTCTCAGTCTGTGAGGGCGTGGTTTGCTTCTGATCTCTTTAAACACCCTCAAAGGTATGTAGTACATTTTATTTTCCTATTAAAGCTTCCCAGATATCCGAACAATGCATGAGTGATTTCATTTCAATCAATTTATGTTACAGGTTATGTGATTATCTCCTTGCGTGTCCGTCTGCTGAAGTACGAATCGTTTTTATGAAGATTATCGTTTTTTTAGCACATTTCTCAATTCAAGATCCGCCAGGTGAGATCTATTTAGTCAATTTAATCTTAAGCTAAGTAATGCTAAACTGTTGTTTTGTGTACCATACCTTACGACGGTACATTATGTATATATAATAAAATAACCACATTACACTCAGCAAACCTAGTGTGTATCTGTTGCCAATAATATATCTATCCATAACCTTTGGTTCAGCTTTGAAGTAAAAAATCATTGACTTCCGTTTCCTACTCTTTTTAATTGATTTTCTTAGTTTTTGTTGTGTTTTAAATTTGCTTGTTCATAGTACTATCCGACCCACTTATAAAATTACCGGCGTTGTACTGTAATAGCTTGTATGTAAATTTGTCAACGATGGCGGCGGTATGTACAGTGAGCAGCGGATACGGATCGTGGATCGGTCGCGAGGAGGCGGGCTCGCTGTCGGACCAGCTGATGTGCAGCGCGCGCGCACTGGCGGCGCCGCACGACGCGCACCACCACCGCCATCTGCCGCTGCTCTTCAACCTGTTCCACGCGTACGCGGCGCTCGGGCTCAGCGAGAAACACCAGCTGCTCAGGGTATGGCTCGTACACGTTACAGTAGCCTCCCACAGTTGGCATTAGCGCGTACCTACGTACAAGATGTTTGTTTTGGAATAATTATAAAGTAATAAATAAAGATACAAGTTTTGGAAATACTGTTCCATCGTATACTTTAAATTGAATTAAGAAGAATGTCATATAACTATGATAGATGTGTGGTATGATATAATCTGTGTAATAATTTAAAATAATAATTTAAAATTTTGTTTTTTTTTGTTTTCAGTTAAAAATTTTAGACATAGTGCTGTCAGTGTGCATGGATGACTCAACATCTCCAATTGGAAAATATCAATATCCTGAGTCAGCCAAAGTTCATCAGGTAAATGTCATATTATTTATTACTTTACAACATGATTATATATCTTATATAATATCTATGCCCTAAATGGTCTGGTATTAGAATTATCTGATTAGAATACATAGAAGAAGACAAAAATATAATTGTAATTTCGATGCTTCAATACAAAACTTATACCATCCTCTTGCTTTTTATAATATAGATACTATGATACTATGAATTAGTATTGCTAAATGCCTTGTTACTTGGTTTCAAGAGTTCTCTGAATGAGTGTCAAATCTGCAGTATTATTTGTACTTCTATAGATTATGGTATCCTAATAAACAATGGAAACCCTTTTGTTATTTTATGTACTTTAAACTTTTAAAGAGATACATTCCAAAAATGATAGTGATATAATTTTCAATTTTTTTATTACTAATTCTTTTAATATATACGATACGTTATAATATGACGCACTTTAGTATCTTTATTTTGTAATAAAATGTATCTCCCAAAATTAATCCGTATTTAAGGTATAACTGTGTGTTTGTGTAGGTGGTTTGCTCGCTGGTGCGGTGTTGCGACGTGAGCGCTCGCTGCCAGTCGGCGGGCGCGGCGGAGGGCGCGTTGCCGCTGCCCAATCCGTACGCCGACCCGCCGCCCACTGCGCACGCGCACGCGCACCACAGCCGCCCGCCGCTACCCGCCGCCGCCGCCGACATCCTCTACAATCGCACTGCGTTAGTTGCGCTCCTACATAAGTTTCAAACCTAGTTCAATTAAAATAAACGCTACATTCTCTTGCCTTCCTGGTTCGTGTTATTTTGACGCTAAAAGAAATTTATTTGTGGCAGGGAATTCTCCGAGATCTAACAATTAAGTTGTTAATATAAGAATAGAATGAAGTAGACGTTTTTTTGACACGACGCATTTAATAACTGATGCATGTTAAAGCATCTTTATTGACCTCTGATTGAACAATAACATTACATTTCGTCCATTCAGCAGAACATACATAAAGAAGCTGACGGAGGAGTGCTGCGGATGCGAGGAGGGCATTCGACTGCTGCAGTTCATGTGTTGGGAACACGCGGGCTGGTCGCGGATGGCGCTCGCCGAGCTACTGTGGCAAATGGCGTACGCGTACTGCCACGAGCTGCGCCGACACGCCGACGCGCTCACCGCGCTGCTGCTCATGGAGGATAGCTGGCAGCAGCACCGCATACATAACGCCATCAAGGTTATAAAACAAACATTGTCTTCAATTCATATTTTTTTCTACAAAAGCACGTCTTATTTCTGGAGTAATTATATAACCGTGGGAAAAAAAAAGTTGGAATGTACAATTTATAGTGTAATTATAGTATAATGAAGTAAATGCTGTATATCAGTCATTTAATTTAAACCTTCAATATTTTTTATAGGGTGTGTCAGAGGAACGTCCCGGGCTGCTGGAGACGGCGCTGCGCGCGCGGGGCCACTACCAAAAGCGCGCGTACGCGTGCGTGAAGTTGGTGGTGGGCGTGATGTGCCGCGCGCCCGCCGCCGTGCGCTGCGTGCACTCGCAGGCAGACGCGCGGCGCCGCTGGCGTCAGCTTCTCGCTTGGCTGCAAGACGAGCTCGACCGCGTGAGATGTCTTTTTTTTTATTGTCAATAGCAGCGGTATTTCAAGGTCATCGTCTTATATCGCTTGATCTTTATTACATTTTCCAAAATTTTATGTCTGTAATTAACCATGAAGATGTCATTTCAGATTGACTTTTAGTTTCTAGAGTTAAATGTCAATTTTTACAATACTAAAAGCAATTAATTTCGGGAACTTTAAAATAGAATATGATATATTCTTAATTTTGCTTCAGAAGTATGGACCAGGAGGATACGGTTCTTATGGCACGTGGTCTCCGCCGGGTACCTCGAACGAAACGTCAAGCGGGTACTTCCTGGAAAGAAGCAATTCCGCCCGGAAAACGTTAGAGAAGTAAGTTTTACTAATATTTAATCGTCATTTAACCATAACGATACGAAACGGCATGCGAAGTTAATTTAAAAGATATTCTTTTTTTTTTAATAAAATAGTTCTGGATATAGCTTGAGAGCGTTTTCTTTCCTTTTGATTTTTTGGCCGTCAACGTTTCAGGACGTTCGTTTGCCCATTTGTTGGTTATTAACGTTAAATAAAACGTGATATTATAATATCACTTCACTCGTCATCATAGATATGGCGACATTAGAAATTTGTTGCCGTATGGAAAGATTTAATAGCGAATGATGTATATTGTATTTCGTTTATGAATCTATTGACCATCTGTTGTAACTATCATATTTAGGTCGGACAAACGCAGATTTCAGACTTAGTCTATTTTACAGGTACTTATACATATTTATTTTTTGTGGCAGGGCTTACCAGCTGTGTCCGGACGTGGAGGAGGAGGAGGAGGAGGCGCGCGAGACGGGTGAAGGTTCCGGATCGGGTGAACCCGGTGACGACAGCGGCGAGGACGACGCACCCGATGACGAGCCGCCGCGCCGTCTGGCGCTGGCGCCCGCGCCACCGCCCGCGCTGCCCGCGCCGCCGCACCCCGCGCCCTAACCGCGCCTCTCCGCGCCGCCCCGTGCCTCTAGTCCGCCTCTCGTCTAACGCTATTTATTTTAAGGGTTCATCAATCAGAACGCGTACTAAGCGCGCGTCGATTCAACAGTGCAATATATATATCGCGAACTCGTTAAAGGGTCTCGATGCCGAACTGCCACAATGAGCGTGCCGTGCATGCGCGCAGACTGTCAATTTCATAGGAATGTCGTGCGCTTACGCAGTAATATAATTTTGACAGCGTACGAATCCTGTAACGGTGCGCATGCTAAGGCACTTTATTATTACTATTTAACGCGTGCTAAGTACATGGTCTGCTTAATTGAATCCTAACCGCTCCTCGTCGGGTACGAAACGTTGGCCCGGCGCGACCGCCCCTCCCCTCCCCCGGGCCCCCGCTTAGCCGTAGTTTTGTTCTGTGATGTTAACGATATGTTCGAAGTTCGTTTACGAGGGCATTTATGATTTAAGTATTACGCGGTAGATCCGCGCCGCCGCCGCCCGCGGCCGCGCGTCTCCGGGCTGCGGCGGGGCCGTAGTTTCTTTTGTAATATTTATGTAACTTAATGTTCCGCTTTAAAAGTACCATAGTATTTATTTTTTCTGATTAAGATTTATTCTTTACTTATTCGATAGGAGAAGTTATTTTCTATATGTGCATCGCATACATTTTTTTTTGTTAAGGAAATAATTGAAAGTGTACGGATCGACTGCACGAATGTAAGCCATTGATAAACACTATAACATGTAAATCCCGGATCCTTGCATATTTATACTGTTATTATTAGAATATATTTTAACATAGTCTGCCGAGTCAGATGATAGCATACCTCGCCGTTACGCGTTCGATCTAGACTGGATCACATGTACGCTAAAATCAAGTTTTATTTTATGTCCCCAGTGATTTCATTCTACCCTATAACAATTGTATTCATATCTTTTGAACAACAGCACAGTCTTAATGACGCAATCAACATCACTTGTATCATCAAATAAAATAGTACATACCAAATAATTTGAACCAGAATGTGTGGAAATTAAGCCTTAACACGTAGTTGACAACTCGTTTTATATTAACTGTATATAAAAGAACAAGACTACGCAATGCGTTGTAGCCTTTACTCGTTTTAAAAAGTGTGAATCCTACTTAAGTTAATAATATCTGAATTTTTAATGTTTTTCGATATCAGTAAGATTAATTTAAGATACTTAACATAACAGTTTGACTGCTACATAGCTCAGCTACAGGAACGAGTACTGCGCTTAAGGCAAGAGCCACTTTGACGGACCTCGGTAACGCTTCGTGCGCAATGAAGCCGTGTACCAACCGGAGGAGTTTCAAAGTAAACAAATATTTTAGAATGATTTGTAAGTGTTCTACAGTGCCATGTCGTAATTCATATACGATATTAATGTAATTTTTGTAAGTCAGTTGTTCAATTATTAAAATTCTTTTTGTGTGGTGTATTGCATATTGCTTTACGACTTTTTAAGATGTACACGTAATGTTTAGTAGTTATCTACTGATTCTGATGTATTATGAACAAATAGATAATCACAAATTTTAAATTGACACAACCGCTCCTGCCCTCTTTTTTATAATGTAATTGTTTAAAATGAATAAATTATGTCAATATTACGGCGCATGCTTTGGCATGAGGTAATAATTGTGTAAAATTATGAAATTTAATTGGTCAAGATGTACATATATATCTTACGGAAATCAATGAAATCACACACTCACGTGGCTTTAGTTTGCAACGCACGCCTGTGTACTGTATACATTCATCGACACCTGATCCTAATCGAACTTTGAACACTAGTGTAAATGTTTTCGAATATTAGATGTTCTTTTTTTATCACGCACTTCACAACCGGAGCCGCTATGTAGCGAGACTCCGCTTGCGTGTGGACTGCTGCGACCATGTATTGGTTGGTTCTTGTCTGATTGAATGTTGCCAAACAAGCGAGAATAACATGACATTATATAACTCAATAAAACATTAAGGTCTCATAATATTGGAGCCTTTCATTCTAATTTTAATCGCGTTTTCATAGAACCACAAGCAATGCTTCACATAATTCCTACTCGCGTTTTTTTTGTATTAGTTGACGTTAATGCTTATAGATGTTTAATTGACCAAAAACTTTGGTGGGTGCTATCGAAGAATGTCACGCGGTTGGTAATTGGAAAGCAGGGTTTTTGATGACTGCTTAATATAATTTGAATTGTTCATGGTAGTTGCACGTACACGTAACGAGTAACAATCGCACACATTAACTCATCGTCCTCGTTGTCACATCGTAGTGTGGAAGTTTTGGTGGCATTTAATAAAGTCTCGTCTTAGTCGTAACGTTACTTGATGTTTTTTCTAAATTGTCTGATTAATGTGTAATCTTGTTAATCAAATTTCATAACCGCTTTAGTTTTAGTTTTAAGATTGAATTGTAGCATTTGGTCGTCGTGAACGTAATTATTTCAAACCCCGAATTAAAAGAAAAGCTACAATCACTTGTAAAGGGTAGTTGTATCGCTACAACTTTAGTGTTTGTCGTCGCAAAGAACAGTCTCTAGCTCGGTCGAAGGCTAGACTGGACACTGGACACTGGACACTAACCGCACTCAGGTCACACTATGTTATATTGGCCTAAAGCTACATCCAACGTTCTTCAGTTTATAGCTAGAATTATCGTATAAATAACGTGAAGATTAGAAATTATAGTATAGCGGTATTAACGACTAGTCTTATGGGAAAATGTTGCCACTGTGTCAATGTTCTGCTTTGTAATATATTTTATTTATTTTTTATATTTCATAATGGTTGTACATTTTACTTGTGTAGTAGTTGAAGGGTGGCGTAATTCAGGCTATCAGGAATATTGAAAGGTAAACAGATTTTAACATGAATTTGTGATGGAATATGAATTACTAAATATATTTACGTCGATTTTAGCAAACATTACTACTATTAAGAAATTTAATGTAATAATACAGTTTTGGAAATTTGATTTATACAAACAAGTAGGGTAATTAGCTTCCAATGAGGTAGAACCTTGTTCTGTAATCGAGTTAAATTTAACTTAGTAACTTACGAGTATAAATACAACTTTTGAAACTTGTTTTGGTAGAAATTGCATACTCAACGGTCTCGGGAACGTGAGTCGTAAACCACCGCGATATTTGTATCTTTTGTACAGCATGTTGTGTCGGATATTATTAAATAATTATTAAAACAAGGGTCGGGCAGACCTCGTGCCTTAATTTTATTTTATTTGCTCAATCGGCTGACACCTGATAGTCTGTTTATGATACTAACGATTTTTCGGTACTCTAACCAAACGCCTTTCAGTTGAATTTTTATTAAGTTTTTTTTTACTTCAGTTTTGGCTTTAAATATTAAGATACTAACGAAGTTCAGAATATCAAGAAAGCACATTAAGTACTCAGTAAGTTGAGAGCATGTTTTATAGCTTGTAATCAGAATCTGGTGCAGTAATCGCTGATTGTTGTTAACTTAATTACCAAAGATGGATTTTAGCTCGAAAGAAATTTAGCGGCCCTTATTCTTCGTAGCTAAATATTTGAATTTTTTATTATCTTTTATAAAATGCAAGTTGTTTTGTTAAATGAAAGAAAATGTGATCGATTTTAGGCTTAGATAGTAGTAGTCATTATATTGAAAGCGAAACGGGACTGCCAAATGCAATGCTGATACGTATTGAGGTGTTTCAAAATTACGTAATCGATGAAGTTCGCGGCGCACCGAGCGGGCCGCTTGGACGATAATGTATTTATTTAATTTTGAATCTCGTCAATAAACTGCTTACTGAATCAAGGGTTTTAACACGACCAAGTTAAAACATTATTTACGTTTGACATTGCACTATATGATATCAAATATGAACCCTGTAAAATGTCGACAGATATACCACATGCATATTCGCCTGAACATTGTAAAATTTATACTAATTGATTGTAATTGATAAATTATTATAAGATCAGTTGAGTTTTGTATAACGTTTCTATGGCAAATATGTAATGAATGGCATTTGACATTTAGAATGCTCTCAAAATAGCATTCATACAATATGATGATAAAATCAGGAAATAAATTTTAAAATTTCTATTTGTGTTTTACTCATTATGACGTAGAAATTAAAACACGCAAAACGCACGAAACGTAAACTTGACATTTTAAAAATAATCTTGGCAGAAATAACTGATTATTTGTAAATACGCACTGACCTGTGGCCCCGCGGTCATTATTTATTATTGATAACTCATTAAGTAGTTATCAACTGCGCTATTTCATAATTCTTATCGCTCGAGAATACTCAGTTTCATGCGAATCATGGAGAAGTATATTTGTGTTAAAGATCTAGAAGATGCTGCTTTCGCTGTGTTGCCTAAAAATGCTAGAGATTACTACAGAAGTGGCGCGACCGACGAGTTTACTCTGGCGGAAAATAAATTAGCGTTCAGTCGGTAAGGATATTTTATAATCAATAATGTGAAATTGTTTAATGAAAATTTTCCATTGATATAACATTATTTATTAAAGATTGCGGATACGTCCGAAATGCTTAGTTGGGATAAATCAGTGCGATCTCGGCTCTAATGTGCTCGGGGCCCCCGTCACCATGCCTGTAGGTATCTCGCCCACTGCAATGCACAAGATGGCTCATCCCGATGGAGAATTAGCGACTGCAAGAGGTAACCCACTTGCAAGTAGTTCATTTAGTTTTAATTTTTCTTTCATCTCTTAATAATGATATCGTTTATTTAAGCTGCACAGTCTGAAGGAGTCATTTACACACTTAGTACTATTGCAACCAGCTCCATTGAAGAGGTAGCGGAGGCAGCTCCTCTCGCTACCAAGTGGTTCCAACTCTATATCTACACAGATAGGTAGATTGATTTTTTGAAGTTCTACACTTACCTAATTATGAATTTATATAATACTAGCTTTCTTCTAGACTTCATTCGCATTTTTTTCTTTTAATAAAAAGTATCCGATGTCACTTTTAACACCTACAAGAATATGTCTCAAAGTTTCATGATGTTTGTTTAAGCAGTTTTCGCATGAAAATGTAACAAAATAACTTACATTCGCATCTATACTATTAGTAGGTATTTTATATAAATATGCAATTTTATTATTTTGTTGCGATTAATAAAAAGTTGGAATAATGTATAATTTCCATTTTTTGAATGATTTCAGGGAAGTTACTAGAAATCTAGTAAAACGAGCTGAAAAAGCTGGCTTTAAGGCAATAGCTTTGACGATCGACACTCCCTTGTTTGGTCTGCGGCGAGCTGATGTTCGCAATAAATTTACTTTACCAAAACATCTTCGGTAATACATTATTTTTTTTTTATGTTTCACAACAATTTGATAATTCATGAACACGATAATATTATATAATAACATGATGATAATATGCAGACCTTTACACAACAATATTTTTTTCAATAAGCGATTGTATTTTTAATAATAGAGTTATAGATTGATCATTATCTATTATAGATTGGCGAATTTCGATGGTAATTTATCGACAAAAATTAACAGCACTGGAAGTGGAAGCGGACTAAATAATTATGTTAAAAATCTGTTCGACAAAACTATTACTTGGGATGACGTAAAATGGTTAAAAAGGTAAGTGGATGAACAAGTTTAATCAACAAATCAATGTGAAGAACTGTAGACAATTTTTCTTGAATAAGTTACCAGAAATTATAAAAATTTGAATGGTACATTCTGAATCTGAAATATACATTCTCAGTTTAGGACTTTCCTAACGGTCAACTCATATCCACATCCCAAAATTTAGACTTGATCAGATTGTTATTTAAAGTAAGCGTGAAATACAAGATTAATATTAAATATACGATTTATATGCATCATAGAATCTGCACCGTTTTTATATTCCTTGTTATTTATTTATTCTATAGCATTACCAGTTTACCAATAATAGCAAAAGGAGTTCTACGAGGCGACGATGCCATTCGGGCGATTGAGGCAGGGTGCTCCGCCATATTGGTGTCCAACCATGGGGCGAGGCAGCTTGACGGAGTACCCGCTACGGTAACAGTATTCTTGTCTTTCAAATATCACAAGTAAAGCATTTTTCACAACACAACTGTCTTACTGTTGGGCTTGGGTCGTCTCTCACTATTTGAGGAAACAGGAACAGGCCATAGTTTTCCATGCTGGCCCAGTGTGGATCAGTAGACTTCACTAACGGGAAGATTATGGTAACACTCAGGTGTGAATTAACCAAGGTAATACATACATACTTTTTCGAAAATTAAATTAGTGCGCAGGTTTCCAACTCAAACACCCTCGTTCGGAGAAAGAACATTTGAATCACTTGGCTATTATTGCTCCAAGTAAAAGTATTACTTAAGTAATAATCCATTTTAGACATCTTTTATTGTCTTTTATCATTCTCAGGTTTACATTTCATCATAAAAATGCAATTCATACTAATAATAACACAGATATATTTTTCAGTTTTAAGGTTTCTCATATTCTGGGAATATATTATTAGAATTTTTGCAATATCAAATACAATTTAAAATGGATATTAATATGTTATTTGCGAAAAATTTAAGAATCAACAAATTTGTGGAGTATCGAAGAAATTAATTTAGTGTTCCATATATCATGTTTGTCAATGGTTTATAAGTAAAGCATTTCGATGACTCGATAATTTAAATGATTTAATAACAGACATTCAACTTTGTTTATAGATTGAAGCACTTCCGGAAATAGTGGAAGCTGTTAAAAATTATAACGTTGACGTATACTTAGATGGGGGTGTATCTACTGGGACCGATGTTTATAAAGCTCTAGCACTCGGTGCGAAAATGGTAAGTAGTAATCTATATAAAAAGGATGATTGTATATATGACATCGATAAACTCAGAAACTATTTGGCTCAACGGTATGAAAATAGGTATGAATGTATTTTTTTACTGAGAAAGTTTTATGTTATGCCATAAAAAATGGTATGACCATGATTTTTCTCGGTGAAAAGGTACATGCTATACCCAATAATGTAAGTCGACACCTGGTGGCGCTGCGACGTAGCGACTTCCGTATCGATCAACCGATTGTCATGAAAATTAGAATGAAGATGAATTTTTTATAGAGAAAAAGATTATGGTATCCATATTGACGCTACTTGTTGCTTATTTTATTTAAAAAGTAAAACAACAATCCATCTGTCATCTGTATATAAGAATAAAATTATCACACAAATATTATCAGTAACTTAAATTAATTAATTTAATATAAGATGATTATATAGAAAAAAGTGGTGTCATTTCTGTGAGATCCATCACGACGTATATTTCAGCGATATAAGAAAAAGTGTTTAACAACAAAGCGTTGCCCAGCAGCAACAGAAAGGAATCGATCTTTTTATTGCTGTTAATTTTTCATACGCAGGTGAAGCTGCGAGCAACATATAGTACTTGCTATAATAACGAAAAAGAAATATATAATCATCAATCTCGCAATCTACAAATGCATTTGAATCTACTATACGTTATTCGTTGTGAGCCCAGAAATGTTTTTGTAAATAGTTTTTCGAAGCTATTTTAAACTGAAATAATGAGTATTCACAATTACAATCCTTCCAGAAAACATCTTGGTATCTAGCGTTTATGACCTTGCATATTATTTTTACATCGTAGGGATCGATTGTCCAAAAACCCAAATATAAATTATCGCTTCAAATTCGGTGGAATATCATAAGAACATTTATCCCATATTTGTATAAATTCCTATTCTTTTATATAACTTATCGTGCTCGCCTTAGTAATATTTAAGGAAGTTCTGTATAAAGTTCATGCCTCTTGAATTACTGGTTTAGCTTGTCGTTGTCTATTAGGTACAGGAAGCGTTTTTTATTGATATTTGACATACAGCGATCTTTGATAAACAATTAACGTCGATTATTAGGTTAATAAATAAAAAATAATAATAAACCTCCTATCCAGGTATTTGTTGGTCGTCCTGCTCTATGGGGCCTTACTGTAGGCGGGGAAGCTGGTGTTAAACGAATGCTACAAATATTCCGGACTGAACTGGAGTACACGTTTCAAATAGCAGGTAGATATTTTGTGCACCCCCTTTAGATTTAAAAAGTATATCTGTAACTATGTTCCTTTCTACCTTTCATATTTATCTCGGCATTCAATTTATTTAATTTTTTGTTTTAATTTTACATTTCAATTTTATTAAATTAATTTGAAGAGATTCTCATATTTTTCTTTAAGATGTATGCACGTCTTGGGTAATCTCAGCTTTAAATTATCTTTGGCTGTGATATGGATACAATTTTCCGACGATAAATATAGCATCGACTTTTAAATTATTGATAATACAATTGAAGGATTTTCATATTAACTTTTTTATATCACGTGCTATTTACGTTTTTTTTTAAATCAACTAATCACAGTACTAATAAGTTGATGAACAAAGAGTCACTGAAACTTTTAGTTGTTATTACCGTCCTCTGGCAGCGACGATGTCTAACCATGAGAGAGCTTAAAACCTCGCTAACTTATTCCAGAAAAGACACGTCACTTGTATACTCATATTGGGTACTCATACAGATGTATAATCATATTGGGTAAATATGGTAACAAACAAACAGTGTAATCAATCATCATGTTCTCAGATTTTGTTAATACCTCAGTAGTATGTAGTTAATTAAATTAACGGTATTTGCAGGGACTCCAACAGTAGCTGACATAACGCGAGATATGGTGCGCCACGAGAGCTCTTACAGTAAACTATGATGCAACAATGTACGGTTACAACTATTTTATAATAGGACTAATCTTGTGTATATCAATCAACTATACTTAAATAATTAATAAATTTATATTAAAAATCTAAAAATATGCCCTTAAAATATTAGTGCCCAAAATAAAATATTTAGTAACTGTGCTGTTCACCTTTAATAGAGTTCCCTCGTCTGGAGTCAACCCGGAATGTAGTATCATTTCACGTTTATAATAACAAAAACAAAAGTTAAATGTCAACTTATTACAGTAAGAAGAAGCGGTGCTAATTCAGCTTGTAAGGTTTGATCCACACACATTACAAGATAATTAAGTTTTATAGGACACCGCTCATGCAATCGCCCTTATAAAGCGTCCCGTAGTCGCTTGCCCGCACGGTACACAGAGTAGTGCTCTATGTTTCTTTCCTACTCTGTGCCGGCAATCCCGGCGACCCCGCGCATTAGTTCCTCTCCCGCTCTTGAACTCGACCAAGCTATTCCGTTCACCGCGCGCGATTTTGTTCTTTTTTTATGTTTCATGTTAACCACCCAAGTTTTTTTATATTATAAGGGTAAAACCTACAAGACTAATATTTTATTTACACCCTGACCTCATAATTTGTAATTACATCTAAAGATATTTCTCTTACAGTTAATTTGTAAAACTCTTTAGTACTTATTATGTAATGTTTGATCAAGTTAAATAATATAAGGCTTTATGTATTTCAATGTGTTTATTTTAATAATAGTTTCCTGTACAAATTGTAAAGTACATTTGGAGTCATGTACGTTTCTCTGGGCCACATATTTTTGGATATTCGCTGCAATAACATTAAATTAATTTAAAAAAATTATAAGATAATATGAGTTCACTTCCAGACGTGCACCTGGTGCTCCAAGAATGAGCATTTTGCCAAATGAGCGAATTAATGTAGAAATATTAGAACACCAGTATTTGTATAATTCGTTTTTAAATATGAACGCGTTTGCCAACATCGCCATATTTCCTTAGGAAGAGTTTTTATCGTTTTATTTTTATATTAGCAGTTTTAACTAAAGCAAGTGAGTTATGGAAGTTCTACAAAAACTAATAATGATACGTTAAGTTGTTAACCCTCATCCTGAAGTGATTACGTATCTTTATCACTTACCTTAAAGTCGCAACCATATAAGTTTATTCCTAACTTAAGCTTTTTCACTGTAGATTTCAACTGTTCGTCACTAGCGAACTTCTGTTGCAAAATAATAGTGTCGTCACAAGTGTTGCACACATTTAAAGAACTAGGAGTGTTCATTTCGCTGCTAAAATCTTTGTTTGTGACACTTCCCATTAACCCTGCCTCTCTTCTGTGCATGTACTTTGTAAAACTGTAGGAGCAGAACGATTTCTGATCTTCATTTCCACCACATTTTATATTTACAGTAGCATTGGGAACGTTCGAACTTTTGTTGCCAGCGAAAACATTTTTAAAACTTTTTATAACGGTGGTGCACGATTCGTTAATTACATCGAATATTCTAGAACTCATCGATCTGTGTTTGATATTTTGTTGTTCCGATATCATCCTTTTCTTTGGTACCTTTTTGATAGACGTGCGATTCATGTTCCTGCTTTTATTGTTTAGTTCTATAAAATATCTTTTATTCGATGTATTTCTAGTTATTGTATTCATTTTGGTTGATCGTTTAGGTGTTGAAACGAAAGTTGGTTTAAAATCTTTCATATCGCATTTACTGTTGTTTGCCTTTAAAGTATCTCGTCTGAATTTACTATATTCGCGGACTTCTCTGCTTTGATTGAACATTTTATTTTTCAATAATGGTTGGTCTACTGTAGACTTTTGGAAAATATTATTTTTGTTATGATCAGACGGATCAAACATCACACTTTCGTCCATTAGAAAAGAAAAGGATAGCTTATCGTCGTGAAGTAGTTTATTACAAGATGAAGGCGCCAGTTCCTTCTCTAAATGATTACATTCGTATTTACCTATTGTTTCTTCAACAACACATTTATTTTTTAAATTTGGCCATTTATCTGGCATTTTACTGACATTGTTCAATTTGATATGAGAATTTGTCTTGGATGGATAAGAAAGAATTTCGGTCATAATATTTTGAAACAAAGTCTGTGTGTCATGAACATTTGAGTCCACATCTAAAGTATTTTGGTTTGCGTTTGTTACAACCGTTTTATAACTTCTATTTGAAATATCTGAAATATTAGTAGGTGAATTTACTATAAATAATCGAGCTATCTACTTACTTGTTGCACAAGTACTTAATGGATTAGGTACTAACCATTTCCTTTAAGTTTAGAATCCAAGTAATATAAAACTATCGTCGTCCATTGGACTACCTGCAAAATATACATAAATATATAAAAACAACTGCAACACATTCAAAAGTAAAAAAAAAACACTATAACTTTTTGTCTAGAAATTCAACAGTAATTTCATTACATAGATTATTATGCTATAAATCAGATTACTTTATAATAAATAAATTTTATGATAATGCAATAAAAGTGATTTTGGTTGAAATAGTAGTTTTCTTTCTATGGGGACGATTAACTAAGGGGCTAATTGTCAGACCTCACTAGACATTTGTGGACGGCGGCCGCCACTTATAAAATACCTGAATCGCCGATGTGTTAAAGCGTTCATTGGGTTGGTGTCAAGAGATTTTTTTCTAATTAAACACAAAGTTATATTCTTATGCTTACATTATTGTTTTTCATTTTTAACAACTCCTGTAAATTTGTATGAATTTTTCTGGATAATGTAGTTATTGCTTCGACTTCGGCGTTTTGTATCACGGTATTTAACAGTTGAAGACAGGCTTCTAATATTAAATAATCCTTTCTAAAAGAATACATTACAATTGTACAGTTATGTCGCAGACGGATAGCAATTATAAATGATGCCAGGGATTTATATTGGGGATATTAACTTAACGTTAATTCCAAATTAATGATACAAAAAAGGTTAGCCATTAGAATAAAAAAAGGATTATTTAATTAACGATCATACTGAACCTGTAGAAAATCGATGGTCCGTCAGTCTCCATAAACAGTTTAGTGTTGCGTTTATGATTAAACAATAAACTTTGAAGGACTGGTATAACGTCTAGATTGCCTTGCAGACATCGCTGGACACACTGGAATAGTTATAAGGATAAAATAAATAATTCTATACTAAAACTAATAATAATGATATATTTTTAACGCATTTTTATTAAATAATACCAATCTGAGCTTACTAGTGGGACCAAGTGAGAACATATATTCTGATTCGGCTCAGAACCGCGACACACCTCGACCAGACAACGACACAGCGCTTGCCATGTCTCTGTGTGCTACAAAAACGTTCAAATTGTATTCATAGTAACAGAAATTTGTTAAAGTAAATATTATGTATTCCACATTACTAGTAACTAATATTATGTGAGTAATAAGTTTTAGTTTAAAATAGTATAAAACAAATGTTTTAGAACGTTAACAGTATTTCATCGAAGAGTTGAGATGTTAAAAAGGGCTGTCATTGTCCCAATCTTGAAAAATAATTATATTATGATACGGCCACGTGGCGTAGAAAATAAGATGAGTATTTTTATTTGTAACCAGATAACTTTACGCCGTGATTACTGCAATAATCATAACTTATTAAATTCAATTCAATAACGTGAAGTATGCGACATTGACCGATCGAACTCTACCACACTTTTATTAAATATGTATATTTAAACTCTTTTCTAAGCTTTATAAGGGTCCAAGAACCCTAACCCAGGAAACTATTATACAACAAGGAAAACACCAACACTGATTTTTAAGTTAGTGTACTGAGCTCTAGTTACATTGATTGTCTACGTACCAACATATAGTTCATGAACAAGTGGGTAATTGAAGTAAGGCACCCACTGCTCCGAATTAGATTTTGAGCGTGCAGAGTAAGTGTCCTGCTACGCGACCCTCCCTCACCCTCAGCGTACAAGAGTGTTGTGATGAAGTTCAACGTGGTCGCAGTCTTAAGGGGAAGACCTCTGGCAAGAATCATGCGCAATGTTTCGTACAGAGTCGTTGACTTTACTATGACATCCCTACAGGAGTTCTATAGCAAAAAAGAAATATGCAAATGAACATCGTATGTTAATACTTTTCATTATAATGAAAGGGGGGTATTGAAGAATTGCAGGAGATATTTTTTATTTCAGCACCTACGACCATATGTAGAAAAAAATAACAAATACTTACATTAAAAAGTAAATAAGCAGTAAGAATAGTAATCAATTTTACTTGGTATTCCATATCTACAGTGTCGTGTAATAATTCCAAAATATTCAACAATTCAGTTTTGTTAACATGATGTATGTTTACTATTATTTCCTGAAAATAAATTGCCAACATATTGAAAACAATGTTGATTTATTTTTAATGATCATTGAATGTAAAATTATTAACATATTCAAACATAACGCTAATGCAATAATCATTTAATTAATTGAACATTTTTTTAACTAAAGTAGTGCTTACCTTTGATAACAATGAATTATTAAATCTATTGGAATATTTTAGTTTCTGTAGTATCTGTGTGAAATTCATATTTATATGAGTACTTTATTCTGTAACTATTTCACATTTCCACTTAGGAGTCACAAACTAAGGTAAAAGTATTTTCACTACCTTTTAAATTTCGCGGGTTATTTTTTTTTTATTGTCTCCTGCTATCCGTATTAAAAAATATATATATACAGGCATGTCTGTAGTACTTCCTGCATACAGTACTATGTTATGTACGAATTAGATACAGCCTCTCTAGACAGGATGCTGATATTATCGCGTTTTAATTGTGCTTAATGATGGTTTGCTAAAAGTGGCGATGTATCCAGACTTTCACGCTTCTTATTACTGTATTGTTACAAAAAGTTATTGTGGGCGAGCCCCCTATGACCGAAAAAAAAAACGTCGAAGGCATAGAGGTAGAGCATAAGATAAATATTTTATATATGTCAACTGTCAATGTCAAGTTGTCATTGACTTCTTGCTTCGCTTGATAAAATATAAACTTAACCTATTCGTCGTATATCTTAAAAATATTACTTAGATGTTTTGTTTTAGATTCACACTCATTATTTACTTTGAATGAAGTGATTATTACATGAATAAAAAACATGGATGTTGGAGAATTACTCTCGTTTAAGGTACTTGTGTATTAAAAAAGTAAAAATAGTGTTATAGTGGGAAAAATCTTGTATCCATTAATATCACTATACACAATGTTTTCAACTTCTTGTGTTTCCAGCCAACGCCAACTCCAAAAAGGCCCAATGAAGATGACAGTGAAGACTCTGATCCCGAAAGCGAACGGGTCGTTAAAATGCGTCGCTTAACAAAGTCAAATAAATTACAATCACAATTAACAACAAGTCTACCTAAGGAACCTATTATAACAGATAAAGAGAGAGAAGACATTCTACGATTTGTTGAAACAGAAGTTACTGAGGTATATATTTTATTAGGAATCTTTTAGGCAAGCTATACTGTTAATGTTAGAGTTAAAACCATATTATATTTGTGAGGGTTTTCGTGGATATTACTCTAATCATTAGCTATTGAATGCCCTGTTATATTTTGGTACCTGAAATTTTATAACACATTCATTGACATTTTATTGCATATCATTAAGAAAATGTAATAATGTTAATTTTTTCCTTAAATTAGGGAGAAATACTAGATGACACTGCTGTGAAAAAACTGGTATTGAACTTTGAAAAGAAGGCTTTGAAGAATAGGGAGATGAGGATTAAGTTTCCAGACCAACCAGAGAAATTTATGGAGAGTGAAATAGATTTACATGAAGCTTTACAGGTTTGTTGAACAATATTTAAAAGTATAATATTCACTGCACATGTGGCTTAATGTAGTGCAGGCTTCCCCAGACTGTATATCATTCACAATTAGGACCAATGCTAATTTTGAAGTTTGTCCTCCAAAGCATGTTAACATTTCAAGTACCAAAATTGAAACTCATACTACTGACTGATTCCCTACTGTTGGACCAATCTGTGTGATTATTGACATTACTTTAGTATTTTAAAGTCAAAGTATTATATACTATTTCTTAATTGTCATATTTTAAAATAAGCTCAAAAATAATTCAATTCTTTCATCTTGCAGGAGCTGAGTGCTGTGGCCACAGTACCAGATCAATATCCACTGCTTGTGGAATTGAAATGTGTAAATTCCTTATTGGAATTATTGTCACACGATAACACAGATATATCTACAAAAGTTGTACATCTACTACAGGTAAACAATTTGTTACTGTCTAATTTGATGGTGCATTCATACTGGAGTTATTTTACATGGAGTATTGTTAGCATTTTATAGCAAAAAAAAATTTTGTTAGTAGAAGCTAGTAATTTTGTGTTACTATTTTTACACCACCAAAGGTATTTGCAGTGTGGATGCACTATTACGCACTTAATACATACTTAATACCTAATTAAGTACAATTTGTCTATCATTATGAATTTCTGATAGGTATCTTATATCAGTTAAATATCACTAAACTTAATATATATTTTGCAGGAATTTACTGATGTGGATATTCTCCATGAAAGCGAGGAGGGAGCAGAGGAACTTGTCACTGCATTGGCGGAGGCAGAGGCACCTGCCTTGCTGCTGCACAATTTGGCGAGGCTTGATGAACAAGTGCCAGATGAAAGGGATGCAGTCCACAATACTTTAGGTAACATGATACAGAAATGATTACATGCAGTATTTTGTTCAATTTATATTATCAATAAGGATAGTGATCTGATGATTTTCTTTAGTGTAAATTATGTTTAATTGTTTCAGGCATAATTGAAAACATTACTGAATTTAGACCGGAGTTGTGTTTAGAAGTAGCTAAACAAGGTTTCATACAGTGGATACTTAAGAGGCTTAAAGTGTGTATGACATAATTTAAAACATATTAAGGAAAATTTTCTGTTAGTCGATATAAATAATTAATTGGTTTTTCAGATGAAAGTACCATTTGATGGTAACAAGTTATATGCAACGGAAATTCTGTCAATTCTGTTACAAAATACACCAGAGAACAGAAAAATGCTTGGAGAGTTGGACGGCATTGATGTACTCCTCCAGCAACTAGCTGTAAGTATGAGCTGGTGGTCAAGAAAACAAGAAAAATCAAGCTTAAGTTTCTTAACACAGACATTAGATAACCACGGATGTCTAAAAATATATATCATCATACATTTTAATTGTGGATTACTGCGAAGTAGACTAATAATAACTTAATATTCTACAATGTTTCTAAAAATGTCAAGTGTAAGAAAAATCGCAACCCCCGTTTTCCCTTATCATTTAACGTCATTAACAATGCCGGATTTCTGTCATGTCGTTATTAGCGTATATAAAAAAAAGAAAAAAAATAATTAATTACAATCAAATTAATAAACAATTAATATTTTGTGCAGTTCTATAAACGACACGACCCGAGCGGGGCCGAGGAGCAGGAGGCCATGGAGAACATGTTCGACAGCCTGTGCTGCGCGCTCATGGAGCCCGCCAACCGCGACCGCTTCCTGCGCGGCGAGGGGCTGCAGCTTATGAACCTCATGCTCAGGTCAGCCCTTAGTTGTGGACTATGCTTGGAAACGATTTGATTTAGAAATGGCGGTTTGCTGCTCTGTGGCGTAACGGTAACCAATTAAATTCTTCTGACACGCTAGGTCTTTCACTACACATTGTAGTTATGCGTGACACCTTGACTAACCTCCATAATCTCTCAAAAACCAAAACGTTTTTAATCATCATTTGATTAATAGAATTAGTTAAACAAATGTGTCTCGGATGTTACTTAACTGCGCAAGTCTCCAGTTACAGAAGTACATATAAAACTATTCAGACATGTGACAGTCGTATATACTAATAATATGAGACTTGTGTACTAATAAAATAACCATGACTTGAAGCCTTTAGGCGTCCACTACGGGGAATGGGTTGCACCATAAATGAGGAGGACTAGAGCTACCTACATATGTTAAACGTCAATTGTTTTATTCCATTACGAAGAAAATACTTTTTTTTACTATTCTTGATAGCACCATTCCGCTATATTACTATCGGTGTGTTATTCAAGGGAGAAGAAAATGTCCCGGAATGGGTCGCTGAAAGTGTTGGACCACGCGCTGGCCGGGCCGGACGGGCGCGACAATTGCAACAAGTTCGTCGACATCCTGGGGCTGCGGACCGTGTTCCCGCTCTTCATGAAGACCCCCAAACGAAAGAGATTGCTGACTGTCGATCAACACGAAGGTTGTATGGTTGCCGTAGATATCTATTTGTGCATCGCTTTCCGAAAGTTGTGATACGTAATGGCCACGTAAAATAAATATTGATTTTTTGTCTTACGGTAGCTATAAGTAGCATTCTTTCGTCAAACAGATATTTTAGCTGCTTAGGCAGAGCTGCGGGATAATAATCAACCTGAAATGTTTCTGGGAATTTAATGGCATGGGAAGTGTTATGATGCAGTGCGACTCAAAAAACAGACTTAACGTAAAATTCGTTCATCGACAGGAAATGAGTCATAATATAAAAATTATTTTTTATTGCAAAGTTACAAATGAATATATGAGTTTAACGCTTTCGTCTATAAAAAAAAGTATATTTTAAAAATATTGCTTCTTTCAAAAGTTATATAATCCGATACAGTTCACAGGAATGGTGACAACTTACTGAATAAGTTATAAGTTTAAAAATAACATTTTATCTTTTACAGAACACGTCGTATCCATAATAGCGTCTATGTTACGAAATTGCCAAGGCAGCCAAAGACAGCGGTTATTAGCCAAATTTACTGAGAATGATCTCGAAAAAGTTGACAGGCTACTGGAGTTACACTTTAAATACATGGACAAAGTTGATCGCACTGAAAAGGAGATGGAGGTAAGGATACTACTTAAATGCAAACTTAAACTATGCTGTTAAGAACAGAAATTCTGCCCCCGGCTTAATATCGTCCTTCTAAAATGTTGATACTTTAAGACACTATCCGATAATTTATCACATTTATTTTATATTTGTTACGTACTGTCATTAGATAACTTTTATTAGTTGTATTTATTATTTTATTAACTGTGACGAACAATATTTACTCTGGCGGGGAGCACTAGTAGCCCGGTGGCTTGTGTCGATCCTACGTAATCGTACGAGTTAGCAGTGAACGCGCTCCGTAGGTCAGCGTCAAAAATATCTTGACCGGATCAATAACTAAAACTTTGATCTGTATTGTTATAAATTGAAAGCAGTCAAGAATCTATGTTGAAAGACTTCGGGCGGCATAAAAGTTTCCGACACTTGGGTTGGCCACTAACCTGTCCACCAATGCAATTGGAACAGCGTGATAATACTGGAGTTCTTCTCAGAAGGAGGGATCCGTGCCCTGTAGTTAGGTTAGCTATGTGAAAAAGATAAATTAGGTGAGATACAATTTATTACAAAAATAGGAACCTTGCACACCAAACTTAAAAGTTACAAAGTAAATTACAACTACTCTTTAATTCGTTAATTTGTTTTACTATCTGAAAATGTAATCTATGTTCTCTAATGTCTAAAGCGCCTTCTTAAATCCACAGCAAGACGCAGATGACCTGGACGACGACGCACAGTATTTGAAACGCTTATCTGGTGGTCTGTTCACGTTGCAACTCATCGACAGGATCATTTTGGAGGTAGCTGGACACATTTAGTCGAATCGTTTGTTCAACTGTTTTCTTAGAAAGTATTTTACAAATCTTACTTGTGTTGGTTACGCAGGTGTGTACGGCGGGTCCTACGACGATCAAACAACGTGTGCAGCGCGTATTGTCTCTGCGAGGAGGGTCCTTGAAGATTATAAGACACGTCATGCGAGGTAGTTTTGAAATAAAATATATTTTTTTAATCACAACGCGTTATTGGTGAATGACTTTCTTAATAACAGGAATGGTACTTTCATGCGACTATTAACCGTAATTCATGAAGGTTTAAGGACGGAATAAGTTTGTAATTTACGCAAAGATGTATGTAAAACTATTATTTCGAGGTGAACTTGTGGTAATGAGTGGTATGTTTGCAGAGTACGCGGGCAACCTGGGCGACGTGGGTAGCGACGAGTGGCGCCAGCAGGAGCAGCAGCACATCCTGCAGCTGGTCGACAAGTTCTGACGAACGGCTCCATTCAATCTCCTCGAACTACAGGCTTCCCGCATCTACCAAGTTCGTGTTCAGATGATGTCACGAGACAAAAATGCATGTACGTTTGTGGCACTCGAAAGTCGAGTTATGCCAGTTGTCGTGTCGGTGTAAACAGAGATAGAGAAGCGTCAATAACGAAGATGCTTTGAACGTTGCGTGAATTGTTAGTACCATTCTGGCCTTATAATTTAATAAGTTTTTACTGCCTTAAATACAATTTAAATAATGTGGTTCGTACTTAGTAATTGAAGGGATTTGGAGGATATGATCATTCGGTTAGCTTTTGTAGCCTCTGATCAGCTGCTATATAATTGCTGCGTCAATTAATGCGCTAAGCAGTTGGCCACATCTGCATGGTGTCATAATGATAGCAGCCGAGTTCGATGAGTTACCGGAAGCATGTAACATATTTTATAACTTGTGATTAAATGGGACCATTTGCGAATGAAACATTTTGCTCGTAAACCTAATATAATTGCCAACTATGCACAAAGATACTTAAGTCAGGCGGATCACGTTAGCTATGTTAATTTATCACCAAACTTACAAAAGACAAATAAATGTTAAAGAGAAATACTTAATTGAATTTAATGTAAAATATCATTATCATGAAATAAAATGTACAACATTGTGAAATGACATTGATGTGGGAAACAATAAATAGTGATGAGGAAATACATAACTTTTATTTTTTCACGCTGTCAAACCCTACCCTTAAAATAATTGACAAAGTAAACGTACGGATTATTAAGTAATTAGAGAATTATATTAACATGAAATATGGCAATTACTTACGTGTTAACACTTGATCGTGCCTAAGTGGTTTGACGCCTAAGCTTTTGTACCAAAAATGCTGCATGCATTATCCCTAAATAAAACAACAGAGTAGCAGGAAGTGATCAGTTGAGGTGAAGTGTGATCTCAGTCCTGAGAAGGGGTTTAACAAAATATTACTGTCTAGTGAGCAAGTTATCTACGAGAATAGGTACAGGATTATTTAAACAATGGACAAATAATTTGATATCGGCATTAAGTTTAAATTTATCATAATAGTCTTTTTGTATTTTTTTAAAAGATGCATCGTAAAGCTTCACCTTTTTTCTCCTTCGTTATATGTCTTCCGCATCGGTAAGAATATAAATAAACAAATAAATAAACTACATGGTGGCACGGGGCAAAAAAACACTTCTTATTATTCGACAATTTTATATAATATTCTCTAACAATTAAATAAACCCAATACATTTCATTCAGTCAATCGTTCCATTTACATAACAATTAAATGTAGAATTTCAAAATATAAAAAAGTTTAAAACTTTATATTTATAGTAAATATATAACAATACATAGGTACCGTTAATAAAAACACAGTATTAAAATAATAACACCGCACCACTGGCAAGCAAATGAGGAATTGAGACTGATGTGAAAAGAAAATAAAATATGGTTATTTTTAAGCTCGTCATCCTAACGTCCCCAGGACTTATACCAATATAAACCGATGAATTTCAATATACGTTATGCCGTATACTACCCGCAGGTTGTGCAAGACAATGCACTATTAGGCTGGTTATTACGTCAATCAGTTATTTTATAATGTCAGTATCTGTAAATTTAAAATAATCATAACATCCTAAATATTCTATGTTTGCTATTTTGAAATAAATTCCACTTGTAAATTCTATAGAAATTGTGACCAAATTTCATGTGATGCATGTAGTCTCAAACTCACAGATAAAAATAACTGTAATATTATTTCCTTTTTATTATGTCCTTTTTTGTAATATATTAAAACAAGGACAATCAGGACACGTATAATTAACGTGAATGTTCTGAACTAATTTCAGCCGTGACCGTGAATTATGTTCAAAGTTATAAGTTATAGTATTCCCGTAAATTATACACATATCGAGTAGGTACCTATTTCAAAGTATTTGCAATCAACAATTAAACTGTTTAAATTAAAGTGGTGCAGTGTTGCCAACATAATGTTATGAATAACGTAAGTACAATCAACACATTTAATTTCTCCATCGTTTACAAGTGGGCAACACGGTGCCAATATCACACAGGAATGTTAATCGTTATATTTAAAGTGAATCCTTCGATATACTCATAACATCCAAATTGTCTTTCATTATTGCAGCTGTATATTGATCAAAATGTGATTCTTAACTATAATAATGGTATAATATTGAACTTTAAACAACCAAATCAAATTTAAAAATTTATTAATTTCATTATTATTCAACATTTAATTATTTGTACACAACAATAGGATATAACGGGGTATCATTGACCCCGGACTTACGCGATAGTTGGGACCTAACGATACTCGCGTAAGTCGAATTCGCGTAATTCGGGATATGCATAAATATACACATAGTTTGTGTAATCGGGACGAAAGATTTATCTATGTATCAGCCTTTGAATTTCCACTGCTGGATATAATCCTCCCCTAATTTACGATAGTTCAGACTGGTACTGAGCCTTGGGAAAAAATCACGTAACTCCGAATTCACGTAAAACGAGGTAGCGTAAGTCGGGGTATTACTGTACACATTAATCTCAGTGATTATTTCATCAGGAAATCAATTGTTTTCTTACATTACTTTTACATATAATTAATTATTGAGAATCCAAACTGAAATATATACTACAAATATTTGATAAATATAACATCATAATATTCAAGAATCATATTTTGTTCAGCATTCTGTTCATTGTATATGAAGGTAATACACTTTTAACATATACGAAAATGTAAACAATTTTTTCTTACATAAGGAATCATTGTAAAACAATGTGCTGTCATATAAAATATCTGTGGGACATTTAAAGATTACTCGGCAAAAAATTATCTATCTGGGGCTTATTGCTCTTAATTTGTATTATAAAACTACAAGTTAAGTTTCAACCCAACAAAGGACAAATACCGTAACGAAATGCGTATTTAAAATATAAATTATCCGCGCCTTTTTATTTTTATACTCACAAATTTTCGTTCACATCACAACCTCTTTCATCCTAATATTATATAGATAACATGAGTGTAATACTGTCTAAATTTGTAAATGCCTAAAAAAACTATCCTGGAAATTACTACAGGAATATATTTGTTTGTGTAAATGCTAGTGCAATAACAGAGTCATCAATAACTTCACTTAATCGCGGTAGGGAATCACGTAAAATTTACAACAATTAATTATCAACTGGTTAAAAATATAAATTCATAATTATTGTATAAGTAAATTAAAGAGTGCATTAAGTAAAATAATATTTCTAACATAGTAAAAATGTCTATTAGAATTAAAGTACATTATCATAAAAGTAAATTAAATTCAAAGTAAATAGTTACTGTATCACAAAATGTTGAGTGAAAACTGAAACTTCAACTCGAAATCGTGTTAATTGGATCAATTTGTAGAGCCGATTTTTAATTGTCAGTTTATCTATCGATTTGTATCGAGATACTTATAAATCTCAAAGTTAATGCGTGTCTAGTGATGGACTTTTCGTAGCTTTATTTAATTAGTTATATTCTTATCGATTATGATTACAAATTTTCGTCAATACAATATATCGACCTTTAATTACAAAAAAGATCAATTTAAAGTTTGTTTATAGTTATCGCGATACGCATCGAAGATACAATATTCATTAGCAATTTGGAAGTATGTGATGAAATTGTAATTTTAAAGTTTCTTTTTTTGGAAAAAAGTATATTTACCGTATCTGAAAATGTTGGAAATTGTATTGACTTAACTGACTAATAAAAATAGGCTCTAAGGGCAGCCCTCAATACTCTAAATATCCATTATCTTCGATGAAGTGAAGCCTGGCAAGTGTTAATATCCATATAGTGTTATTTCGGTTTATCTCCTAACTTATCCACATAATGGAATATGTAGTTTATTGTAAATGGCTGTAAGTAATTTAAGTAACATGATGTTAATTGTTAACTAAATCGAACCTAAACCAACCTAGAAAACAAAACAAGTAATGACAATTCTAACTACAATAACAAATAGGTACTTAGTGTATTATATAACGATCGCAAAACTAAAATACAGCCGATGTAATGTAAGCGGTCAACGTGTTATGAGAGATTTGGAGTATTAACTTTATGTACAAACAGGAAGCTGTTTTAACGTACAGCTAAAATAAATCGTTCCAAATATGAAATTCGTTGTAAGATCTACAATTTTAAATATCTATTTCAGCTGTTTTGGAAACAAAGGACTATAGGAGTATTTTTTTTCTCAAAACACTATACCACTTACGCTACATCCGCTGAGTGTGAAGGCACTACAAAGTGGGCGGTGAGCATTGATCTCTATAAGATAGACACGCTAGTGTGGTTGTATTATATCGATATTTAAAGTTTTCCGTTTGACGCAGCGCCACCATGCGGGATATTCAAGATTGCTTTTTCATCGCGCTGTTTCCCGCATTAATTCTTTAGGAGGTTATTGCTTAGTACAAATGCAATAAGCACGAATTAAGTAGATAAAAACATAATCATGACAGATTATCCAGCGCATGTATAATATAGAGATCAGTGGAGGCGAGGCTGGGCGAAGCGAGGAACTCACGAGCTAGGAGCAGTCTTTGCTCATCATCTTGCTAAAGGCCTTGGGGATGTCCTCGTTAGTCTTGGACACGACGCAGCCTCCCAGCAGCTCGGGCGCGGACACCAGGCCGGTCTGTATTTCGTGCGCGCGCTTCAACAAATCATAGTTGATCTTCTCTGACACCACTGAGTCTTGTCTGTGAATACAATGCGTTTCAATCAACTTCAATACATTAAATTAAAAAAAAGAATACAATTTTGTTCAGACTTTACATATTCTAAAAAGGTACATTTGTAGAGACTCCTTGGAAAAAATATGATTCGTTTTGTAAATTGTTAATGGCTGCACCCAAATGCATCTTTATTTAATGCGTAAAAACCTTAAATACATTAACAATATCAATTAGAACGTTAAAACTTTAAAAGCCCAAATTTATGTAATGTAATTTTTAACGAATTGAGGGGGTACTATCGTCCAACTGGGGGACGCAGATGTGGCAGGATCATTAGGGAATAGTATTTTTATAACGACAATGTATGGACGGATTTACCGATAACCAGTGTATATGAATAATAATTCCAACATCAGCTACGGCGTCGATTATCGGCTGACTAACAACAATTTGTTAAGAAGTACCGGCAAGTAACTGTGACCCTAGACAAAGTTTACAGACACATTTTTTGCGTCCAAGGAAAAATATATAAAAGTTTATATAAATAGCATGGAGCTTTTTCTCATGTAATGTCATTTATTTATTTACGTTATATACATTAAAATTTTTCAAAGTGTGACCGTCAACTGAAAAGAGTTTTGTCTAGATCCACTGATAAGCTACTGACTTGTAATCGGGATGATTGGTGACAACCGCGCGCATCCACGCGGCCATGGTGGCGATGTCCCCGCGCGCACGCCGCTGGATCAGCTTGAGGTACTGCTGCACGGAGCAGTGCGTGTCCGCGTCCACGTCCATGCCGGACAGGTACGACTCTATCAGCGGGATCAGGCCGGGGAACACGCCCTCCTGCAATGAGCACACACACTCACAGTCTATTGAGTGCCGCTTCGGTGTATTGCCTTTTGATAATACTCTTTGTTTAACATGATATTAATGCAGTTTTGAAGTACGTCAAATAAAATAATAATGTAAAAACTAAAATCCTTATCATAACCTAGATAGTTAGAACCCAAGCTATATCAACACTACCATAAATTA
>DWPA01000027.1:0-42814 GCA_018251375.1 Calpodes ethlius
GATTCTAACGCAAAGTGGATCGTTTAACTAATGGTCACTAACGTCGTGTAACCTCTACCCAGTTACATAATACCGTTAAGGAAATTGCTAATTAACACCACGGTAGACACTTACGCTAAGAACATGCTTAGTTAATAAATTTAAGAATAAAATGTAAATATACATATTGTTTTTTAACGAGTAACTCCCATTCTAATTATGAGTACGGATGCAATTAGCGAACTGAAACCCGCTTTTTTTAAGCTACGGTTTGAAGTTATACTGGAAAAAGTCAATAAATAAAATAAAGTGGTATAAACTGGTTGTTTCAACCCATATTAAACCTTATTTTACAAATCTTCATTTTACAAACACTTTTCGAAAATCAAATTACGTTATCGCTTCAAGAAACTGTGAGTTAATTATTTTTTTCTTTCATGCAGGTTATGGTCATCAGGATGCAGATCGCGATATCAAGGATCAATGGGTCGCCTCAAGTTCTTGAGGCGGCCGTTTTGCATAATAGGTAAGAGCTTGAGATTTAATTTCGATTAGTTTTATTACGGAATTCAACGCACGTTTTCCAATGGATTTCGTTAAACCTGCTACGAAGCACTCGTTAGATACTAGGTGTTCTCCTTACCTATTACTCTTTCTCAGCTTTATGCAACCATCATTTGCTATGAAGTAAGTTATTTTATTTAAAATTTCGGTTAGAAATGAACTAGTGTTCATGTTTGGTTCGAAGTGAACTGAGTTCGCATTTCATTTTTCATGAGCAACAGATATTATCTATGACCGACTTCAAATGAAAGAACAGATCTTTTTGACATTGGTTTCAGATGTCAATGAGTTACATTGCCAGCTTAATAAAAGTCAGGCTAAATGTTTCGCGAAGTTGATAAAACTCCATATTCATAAAATAAATTTGACATACCTATTTAAGTATTATACATTTCTTGTTACACGTAACTGACGTACGAGTACTGTGTAATGAAAAAATGTCGCTAGCTAATCCACTTCCGACTGAATATTCAGTAAGAGCCACGTTTAATCTACGTGTGTAGCGGTGAGCCTAGTTCAGGTGGGACCAATCTTCTCTGACCTTCACATTTTCTGTGTCCTTCCCTCGGGCACCAGTTTTGTGCGGTCGTTACGATGCTCTATAGGGAGCAGGTTCTACTCCTAACATTACCTGTCGGCTGACCTACTTTGACTTATAAAACGGTATAAAAATATAAGTTTGATAGTAAATATCCATTGCAATGTTACATGAATTCATACAATTTCATTTTTTTTACGTTCACCTACAAATATTAATAGTTTGTGCGTAAAATTCATAATATATAGATAACTATTTGATAAAAACAGGTTAATATGATGTTATGTTGATAATATGATAAATATTATGAACTTTATACACGCTTTTATACTGCAAAAGTTTAGTAACTGTGATATTCACTATTGAGAAGTTCCCTCATCTGGAGCAAACTTTAAATATAATATCACATTATACTTGTACATAAAGATGCAGTTTAATAGGAATTAAAATAATGTGTTAAATTTAAACATCGTAAGATAAGTAGTAGTAGCAAACAAATAAAAATAAATGAACAAACAATAATAACTAACAAACATTGCAAGGTTTAAAAAAACTTGAATAACAAAATATTTTAACGTCTAGACGTCTCTGTAGGTATCGGTTTTATTTACAAATAAGAGGATTAGAAATTTAATTCAAATATTACTTTGAGTCACAACGAAATGTTTCAATTTAGGGTGGGATTAAATACGATCTAATGGATTTTACGCAGCAGGCAGAAATTTATAAAATCAAGGTTTTTTGTTGTACTTCTTTATATAAATATCCCTTTACATTTTTTATACTTAGGTATAGCTTACACTTAAACGTTTATTTGGCTCGAACTATTTATAGCTTAGAAACTCTATTTTGGTAATGACGAATCTATATTGTAAGTATAAATTGAATTACGATGGGCCATACTCAGCCATAACCCGTTTACGGACACCAAATAGTGTGGATAAATTGGTCAGGTTGACCGTATTCCGTAATAAATTAAATTGAATGCGGTCGGCGGATTCGTTCGATCGATTAATTTAATTGGGCCAAACTGTCCAGCTGCTTGGGTTTGCTCATCGAATCAAAAAGGGCATAATAATTGAAGTGATATTGATTTACCCATAAAAATGTTTTTGCGGACCGACAGCGACTAGCGCAGTAATTATACAATCTAAGGTATTAAATTTGCGGCGAAGTCACTTGTTTTTGTTACGCTAAGGAAATAAGTTTAAATGCTTACAGACCAACCCATTCATAGGAACGCCCGAATTCACAAACAATACTATTAAGTCTCACAGTGAAATAGAAAGAAAGATCGCTTGTTATTACTCCGATCTTTATCTTTAGAATTGTTCAAAAAACTGGAGAAAAGCAGATGGGAATACAAATTATCGATCCTTCTTTTCTATTCCACTAAGAAACATCATGGTATTGTTTATGAATAGAGGAAGACAATTCCTTGTTCAGCAATGCATGTTATGTATATATTTGTATACCTACACATACAATAATCCACCCTATTAATATATTAGAAACATCTACAACCCAAGAAAGATCATATCGGTTATAAAAATATCTGCAATTATAGTACTATTAAGAATTGTGGTAAATCATAAATGATTACAGGTTTAAATATGTATATTCAGTGATACTTGTATTGGTGTATTTAACCAAAATAAATAAATGCGATTAACGATCATATTTATCATTATTATGATCTCACCGCGGAATCAGCTGCAAGTTTGATTTATAAGCTCAGTAAATCAAAGCGTTGATTGGAAATCTCTGTTAGTGACTATTTTAAGCTTCGTGACTATTTTAAGCTGCATAGATACAAATATTTTCTATCATGAAATTAAGGTTACGGTTGTTTATTAAATGTGATGCTCTGTTATACCAAATGTCTCACTACTGATGAAAATGTGCCAGGTCTCCGTTCGCCGAGTAAAATGTAAAATCCATAGTCTATCACACTAACTACATTAATAAAATGATACAGGTGTGCAAATTTTGACAAGACATTTTTATTCAGCAATGCAAATGATAATTAATTTCTAACGTAGTTGGTAATGTAGGCGTACTTCGGGAAAGGATCAAGAAGTAAATATTTATAATATGTCTATTACAGTATTAACACCTGATGTATTTTATTGAAGTAAGTACTAAAACGTTTGGACACTGATAGTGCTGTACCAGTATTTTCAGTGTAGCGGGTGGCAATGACCACATAGAAAGGCACAAACACACATTACCTAAGAAAAAGCATTAATCTGTGAGATAAATATCTACCGGTAATCGAATCCGCTTTGTATGGTAGGTAGGATCTAACAAATTAGTTACATTCATCAGTGTTTAAAACTTTGTAATTATTATGAACTAGAGCTTGTCAAAAATTGCTTCAACCGTTTAACAGATGTCACAACAATATTGGCTTCCCTGGTGGTGTTGGGTATGGGTTCATCGGGCCAGGTTTTCGCAGCGTCTGCGCTTCGGGGATTGCGCTTCTTCCAGATCCTACGCATGGTGCGTATGGACAGACGTGGGGGCACTTGGAAGTTGCTCGGCTCAGTAGTTTACGCACATCGACAGGTAAAACTACAACTTTTAATGTGATTTTTACAGTTTCTTTAAAGCTAATAAATTTAGATAGTTTCCTTACTCGAGGATATCCTCAGGCAGTACCGTCGTAATCTGTTTATTTGCCGAGTTCCGTTACACAAATAAGCTGTGAAATGAATTTTTCAATCGACTTATACCAACAGAAATATTAGTAAATATTATCGTGCACGCAGTCTGTAAATTTATCTACTGTCAGTTATTTAAACCAGACATCGGCTCGTTTACTTTCTCACTTCCGATTTACCTCAAAAGATTCGTCGATTGAAAATGCTATTACAAAATTAATCAATTACTCTGCTGGAGTATATCCGAATACTTAAGGATAAATATCAATAGAATAATGTGAATTCGATAGATAGTTTTTATACGTGTATCGATCACGTGGTTGAGAATAATTGTGTAAATATCGGTTTTATTGAGTCATTCTTGCTCAGACACCATGAGTAGACGAAGCGGAACTGATAGCAATTTCCTCCGTCGGCCAAGTAGACAGAAACACAACACGGGGCGGGCGGGACTCAATATCTACTCACAATTGGTTCAAGTTAAAGTTGCATGATCACAATGCAGAGCAAATAAAACGAACCCAGCAGTCGCATTTTCGCTCCTTCTGCAATATTGACTAAGCAAATAGGTACGTACGTACCTATATCGTACCCAAACAATCAGCTCTCAAACAATCCCGTTGTAAAACAAACTTTTACATACGCAAATGAAATGTTGTTATTACTAAACTATATATATAATATTGTTAAATTTATGTAAATCTTAGCTTTTAAATTTTTACGTCTATAAATAGATGAAATAAAAACTACTTATTTTTCTATTAACTTAATATCGCATACACACTCTGTCTTGTTATTTGTAGACTTGACAGCTACTCATTTAAATAAATAAGTCCTTTGACATTGAGGTATAGTATTGTGGTAATAAACATTACTAAACTAAGTTTCTTCCATTATGCATATTTCCGCAGCAATGAATTTACACATGTTACGTTAACGCGTACTAGTTTTTGTTACAATCTGTTTAAATCGAGGTACTAAAAGCGATCGTTTCTAGTTCCTGTTTCTCTTTAATATAATCTCTTACTTACAATATTAGATTTTACGGTCCACGGCTTCAGTTTCTTATTTAAACATTGTTTTCAGCTTTTTACAGGTTACGTAAAAAGATGTGCTGAAACACACACAATAATTTGTTTGCCTAATACAAGCAACTCGCTTATAACTATTTTATTCTAACTCAATAACATTGTTTCAGGAATTGATAACAACATTGTATATAGGCTTCCTGGGATTGATATTTGCATCGTTTTTAGTTTACTTAGCAGAAAAAGATGTGGCTGATACAAAATTCAAGAATTTTGCCGAAGCCCTGTGGTGGGGAGTAGTAAGTATACATATAATCATCTAACTCTACCAGTTCATAGATATAACAATATAGTTATTATTATTACACCGACTAAAAGGCATACTTTTCTAATAGCGCACTCAATTTTCCTTCTTCCTTACAAGGAAACTATGTTTCATGGAATTAAGGCATCAAATATGGCAAGCGATACGACGCGTCGTCGTGTTGCGAAGCGGTGTCGTGTCGTGAAAATCTATATCAACATGTACCGTGGATAATCATGATTTGGCGTCACGTTATGGTGCAATGCACGGCTCTATGACGTATCATGAACTGATGACGCAATCCTGCGCCCATAGATTTTAAAATAGATGAACCGATACATTTGTCGTAATGTGAACACAAATTATTAACACTTGTATCTACGGTCAAGTTATAACCATTATTTGAGTTTAAATAATGACTTGAGAAACGAATTCGCAGAATATTAAAAAAAAATTGATACTTCCTACTTTGATAAGATTCTTAGCTATTGCATGAATATAATTGCTTAAGTTTTAACTTCGTTCGAATTCTTAGCCATTGAATAAAAATAGTTGCTTAAATAATTACCTGCAACTCCAGTAACTACTTAAACTTAAATTTAGTTACCAGTGTAATAGTATGTGAAAAATATTTACTTAAACGTCACATTCTGTCCCTTTAACCGTTAAAATTTTAAAAACATGGATCAAAAACCGAAAATTGTGCCCTGAATTGTATCACGACTCGATACTATGTCGTTAGTTTCCGATAAACACTTCATAGATTTCTACAAAACACCGCATTCAGACACGATGCGACATCATATCGTGTTTGTTTTAGCCCTCGAGCAAAAATGTCAGACTTAGTTCATATTATAAAAAAATTCTTCTACTAAGATACATAACATTAAACATTACATAAGCTACAAGTAACAAGCTTACAATTAAAATATTACTAATAAGGCTTTCGTGTATTACAGACTTACACGTATACCATTACCTATTACAAGACATCATGATACAACAACATATTGCAACAGATAATAGTACTGATTCTGCGATATTTCTTTTTTCTTATTTTTTGTGAAATAGATAGAGCAACAACATTGCTTTCGACGATGTTAGTGACTTAACAAATTGACTTATCCATTAATTGTATTTTGAAAAAAGTCGTCTCACCATTAGAGAATTCGTCTGGAGAGACATACTCGTATTGTTACTTGAATGCTGATAGTCAGCACTAAGACTTACTTACTTAGTCAGACTTGTTTAATAAAAACGAATATGTGGGCAAACCTGGTAAGGCTATATACAGATGATGTATGTATACTGAAACATTCCTAAACATAGCAAACTGTGAATCGATGAAACTAAATACTATTGAAAACAAACAATTGAATCGCTATCTGTATAATTACTTTAAGACTGTCCATTAGTGCACACTGAGTGGGTGTTCGTGTTTAGATCACGCTGTGCACGGTGGGCTATGGCGACATGGTGCCACAGACGTGGCAGGGGAAATTCATCGCGTCGTTCTGTGCGCTCCTGGGCATCTCCTTCTTCGCGTTACCCGCTGTGAGTAGCTTTAACAGATCGATCATTGGTCATATAACTATATATGTGTTCAATGATATAACAAAGCCTATAATGTATTGTATATGGTAATGATTTCATATTTTTCACAAATAGCCCCATAACTATTATACATGGTTTCCCAACGCTAGACACTGAAATTTTCAAATTGGGAAATTATTGTTTAAAAAGCTAGCTCAAGAAGCATAATCCCTTCCAATCTTTTGATGCTGATTAGCAATCCTATTACACCTTATGATTAATTCTGAAGTATCAAAGTAGGTAAGTAATAAAGCTAATGAGTAATAAGCCTGGGTGGTTCAGTTGCGACCATTTATTGAGTAACAGTTACTAAATAAAAAATAATCTATCATAGGGTATTCTGGGATCGGGGTTCGCTCTGAAAGTGCAACAGCAACAAAGGCAGAAGCATATGATAAGAAGACGGCAACCCGCAGCAACGCTGATTCAAGCGCTGTGGCGATGCTACGCTGCTGATGAGCATTCCATGAGCGTAGCCACCTGGAAAATACATCAGGTGCCTCTACCAAGCCCACAAACCAGGTGACTATACCTGAAATCTTTACCATTTGTTACAAATATTATCCAACTGCAATGACCTGGATCGATATTCTACAGTGCATTTCCAGTAGGGTAGGTATAGCGGCTAATACAAATGTTGAATATTATTAGGCTTAGACCACCTGAATGTTTGTAATGAACATGTCTGTAATGTAGAACCACCCTATCTGCCTAAGACCGATCCCGGGGTCAATTCCCAGCTGGGATATATATTCAAGTCATAGGTAGATACCTGGTTGTTCAAGTGTACCTTCTCTGTAATATTTTATTTATAAGTATACAACCAAGCCAACCATTATTCAACAGTACAAGATGCGTTTATATATTATATATTTAATGAGTGTTAAATGTATATCTACTTTAACTTCAATTTCTAAGTGACTGTAAGCCTTTCCACTTCAGTTTAAATTAAAATTATTACCACAGGGAATCCAATTGCGGAAGTGTGAATATGTGAACATTTTAAAAATTAAAAATTCATGTACTACAGGTAAGTACTACACTAACACGTGATATAAAATTTACGTTTACAAATAAACACCACAGTGGATTCTTTAACCACGACAAATTTGTCACTACACAAGAACTTTTAAGAGTCTACCACAATAGAATATTTACAACGTTAGCAAGACGTCGAGAGAAGATTTCTTCACTGTTGACCTAACACTTAAACCAGATCTTGAGAAATAGAAGCTAGCACAATATTAACCTAGTGAATCATTTTGTTGCCTCTTACAAACAAGCTCCATTTTTGCATCTGACGTATCATACTGAAATATACAATTTGTGTTTTTATAACTGTTTTAATGAATTTCAAGACTTCGCGTATTCATTTTGTATTCATACATTTTTGCAAGTACGTAATGGTAAAGTATCAAAATTATTTCCTGAATTTTGGTTAAGGTTAGCTTTAATAAGATCTATAGAAGACCTGCTATCTCTCTCTCTGTATAAATATTGATTTCTATCAACTCCCTAAAGATTTCAGTCGGAACATCTTCTTGGTCATTTAGTGGACATTTGTAAGCAGCGGTCGTAAATAACAGGATCGCAGACCTATTACGAGTCTGTCACAAAGTTATTGCTACTCTCTCGCTTAGCTGCAAGTAAATAAAACTTTTATAATATCGCTTATATTATTAGTACTATATACAATATTGGACAACTAATTAGGGACATTTATTGTAAAAAGATAACAACTTTCAGGTTTATTTTAGACTGCGTTACCTCTGTATTATGTGAATTTAATGCTTATTAACCTTGATATATAATTACACAATAGTTATTAACAATAGTTATTATTTATTAATTACATTATTATTATTAATTACACAATAGTTATCATTCTAAATATACATATAGGAAAGTACCGATCTGTTTATATAAATATGCTTTGCTTTATTTAAATTTAATCATATAATAACTCGTTTTAATTTGATTACAGAACAACTAATTAGAAGCACAGAAAAGCACACAAACCGAGACAAATATAAACAATTTTTTGGCAAAAAATTACTGATTACAACTGAATTTAACCCAGTGTTGTTGCCATTGTTAACTAACTATTCGACATTGACCAGGCACAGACGATATTGAATTACAGCATGTTTCGATGGTAATAATGTTCCAAGCTTCTAGGAATGTATTGTTTTCCTTCTAGAGACTTCTTGTTTGATAACACGTCTTAAAGTATTGCATTATAATTAAAACCATGTTTTTTGAACAATTTAGATGGTTTGCTATTTTGCAATATGACCACACACGAATAGAACTTAATTATGTCTTTTCTCATACTAACTCCACTACTTGTATTTCATCAGATTTTAACAAAAAAATGCAATGAATATTTAATAACAATGTGATATTTACGAACGACGATAAAATATTTTTTTTACTGTGCCTATTTAAAGGGCCAGAAAGCAAATGACGTATGTAATACTTAGTTTTTTTATTCTATATTTTATGTATAGCGTTTTAATCAATAATTGTATTTTGCTGCTAGAATATTGATAACGAAATCATTGCGAAATAAAATTCAGCGGTATTTATTAAGTTATGAAATACCAGGCCGTGGCCTAATTTGTCTGACCTGTGACATTTTGTCTGATTTAGTACCTATTCAGACTCCTGTCCCTAATTAGTTGACCACCACTGTATTAAAGAATATTCCCCTAACTTAATATACTTCTATATTTGAATACGCACTCTCCTTAAGAAGATATTGAAGGATAAATAATCAACTTTACATAAAAGCTATTTTGTATGTGAACAAAAATCTCTTATGAATTCCAATATGAATGACATTCGATAATAAATATGGTAGTACATAAATATACTCATATCAATCAATTATTAACGAATACCCATAACTATAAGTAATGGCAAGTAAAACTATTTTAATATTATAAATACTGACCGTGCTAAAATATTTAGGTATACACAAATACTAATTTTTGTAGTGATCAGTCAACCGAGCTAGTATTTTAAGTTCCGCAATGTCATGTAGCAAGTTATGTTATAAAGTTATATAGTATGAAGATACTAAGGTAGACTACAAATATTTCCTTCGAAATAAATATATCTACCATCTTTCCTGATGATCTGTCAAACAATTATAATGTAAAATAGTATTGACATGCGAGATCGTAACGTCTTACCAGATTGCCGGTTGCTTTTATGTAAAAAAATAGTAATTTTCACCCATTATCACCTTGATTTCCACAAGAGTTCGATGCTACCATGTAGCCTCAAAACGACATACATGTGAAATCTATTTTGATTTAATATTTTAATTGATTTTAAATGATTTAAGCTGTAAATAACCGTGTCTACATCACAATTCATTTATTGTTGACTATCATTTTCTACTACATGTATGTGTATAATATTATTGTCCTAGTTTGTAATAGTTTAACATTTTCAGCAAAAAAATCAAAATTACACCATGTCTAAAGTGTGTAAGGTACATAAAATTGGTATGAACGGCTGTCTTCGTGCTCGATTGCTCGACAATAACGATATGAAAACGAATGATAATTGTATACTTTTGACAGTCGCGTGATGAGTGCATCGTTCAAGAACAATGCATCCTTTGTGTCGCGGTTGCCGACGATCCGCCGACACAAGAGCACCTCGCTGCACTCCCCCGCGCCCCATTCAAAGCCCGCGCACCGCTACGACGTCAACGCCAGTGCAGAAAACCTCGGTAAGCTTATTATCATCGCAAACACCGTAGCTACAACCAGTTTCGTCACTTACCACACCAGTAACCAAACTCAAGGTACGAGTACATTCATTTTGTTGCTTTTCAGACAGTAATTTCACGGATCACAAGAGTTCTTTGATTGGCAGAAACAACTTCACGACACGTATCTTTTTAATTTAACGTGCTAAGGATAGATATTGATATGTACTGATGATATATATTGGCATTTTGTTCTGAAACTTGGCCTACAATACGCATAAACTGCAAGAAAAACAAGGAGAACCGGGTACTTAGTATAATCGGCAACATTTATAAAAAAAATTAAAACACTACTATAACTTACAAATAATTACTCGTAACAACATGACGTTAACAAACTAATAATTTTAAATAAAAAGAAACATAAAAATTCATATTAAACCCTCGGCTTCGAAAATAGTATAAACAATAACTGAATTTTAATTATAAACACGACGCGCAGCTCTTTGTGCTATTATATAAAACATACCATTAAAAGGACACAACAAATAGAGACAGCTTCAATCATCCACCTCCCGTAATTATACTTCCGACACAGCATTGCACAGTGTGTTATAATAACTTTTACTCAAATAGAGCGTGACCTTGATATTGCCCTGTTTCATAGATAATCGTACAACGGGCGGGGACCATGCGTGTTGTCTACTCCATTGTTGGAAAAGCTGCTTTCAAGGTTTTATACTTCATCTTTTAGACGGCACCATGGCATGACAGTTACAGTCGATAAACTTTGCTGCGTTTCTTATTAATTCTTATCTTAGCAAGAATTTTTCAGAAAATGTGAATACACGAAAGTCGAAAATGTTGACAGCGTAGCGGTATTGACACCGGAGGAAACGTATTCACTTCCGGCGATATTCGCTGCGTCTCTTAGCTCCAGACATGATTGCTGATTCTAACTACCTTCTACTTCTTTCTATTTTTTCACTTTTTGAAATAAAAATGCACCCGCGTAGAAGAGATACTGCTTCGAAATAACAACAGGTATTGCAAATCAGAAGCTTTGATACGAACATTTCTGTGACGAAGTTGCTTCCTAATGATCGCTTCTGCGTAAATGCTAAAGGTAGATCAATCGACGAGGATGTTCGACGAAAATTGCATAAACTTGCGTTCGTTAGTCTCATAGCTCACGGTTCACACAATGAATTTCCAACATAATATACGATTTTACTTAGTATACTGATCTATTGGAATGGCTTATTAAAGCTTATATTTTAAGTTCGATTAAATTTATAAAAAAAATAATTTGAAAATTCAGTATATTTCCACTGCTTGGCATTTACTTATGCATGCAAGTTAGTTAATAGGAATTCTGTAAAATAATAATGTTTCTTTGAGTAAAACTGATACGTAGGTGGGTATAAAAGGTGGGTAACATCTGTTTTAAATATTCATACATCTAACTTACTACAAGACATACCTTTCGGTCCGCCTGTCTCTGCTTTGTCTATCTTTATGGTCATAATAAGCCATCTAAACGCATTCTTGGTGCATTTACAAATTGTAAAACAAATTTATATTGATATCCTACACATATATGCATAGGTATCTCTTCAACTCTATGTTAGAGAATACTGAAATAATTCTATCTCGAACGCTTATCATAACTTACATGAGCTGTCAAATGAGTTCAAATATAAATAGTAACGATCTGGGATTACCTGTGTGGAAGGTTTTTGTATTAACAATAGAATCAAAAACGTTTTTGCAGTAAAATTACGGTCGTTGAAATTATGTTTTATTTTCAATAATTTACCATGCAGAGTACTTATGTAAATCATTTTTTTTAATAAGTTAAAAAATCCGTTATAACAACATCCGTGTATCTTATAGTTGTCAATGAAACATAAATTATAGTTTTGTAAAAAAAATATATTAAATGGCTCATATAATTCAAAATTGAGCATGACTTTTACAAATGTAATATGGTTGAAGAAATTTTTTATAAAAAATAATGCCTATAATAGTATGCCTTCATAAATATAATAGTTGTAGTAAATAATTTTAAAAAGGGACATCTATATTTTTAATACATTTATTACTCTGTTGTAGGCGACACTAATAATAGTGTTACGAACCGATATCTCTTCCATAATGCTTTGGTTTCTATCTCCTCTGTTCTGACTCCTGTAAACATTATTATTTCCTATAGTCAAAAGATTTCTCAGGCTAGGCTACTAGTACATTTTTATCTGTACGTGACATGACTTAATAGGTAGATACGTATTTATATTTTAGGATTTTTATCAAGATAGAATTACTTGGAGATGAATTTTCGGATTTTTCTATATTGATTTTAAAATGTTTTAAACATTCTTATAACGTGTAAGTCTTATATAATTGCGGTAATATATGATAATGTACAGTATTTCGAAATCATTTCCGATAATTGTATATGAGTATTGTTCGTCCTAACAATACTATGGTTATAGACACAATCCCAGTTAAAAGACGTATAACACGTTATACGTTATACTCATTATATCTGAATCTGCTATCTTATTCCCCTTATAAGTACATCTTAATTCCACGTAATATTTTCTAAATTCAAATCTCTTTTAAGGATAAAATTAGTATAATTTGAAATCACGTACGTTGTATGAACAAATAAGCTGAATGGTAAACTAAACGCCGCCCGAGCGATATTAAAAAAATCTTGTGTAGAAGTAAAAACCGGCAGAATCACGCAGTCGTAATTGTATTCTAAAATTAGAATTGTACTTGAGTAACATAATATCACAACGACAATTTTTCTTAGGTTTTTGAAAAATTTGTGTGCATGACACAAGATGCACTTCATTTTCTCATAAGATGGTGATAAAATGTAGAGAGTCCACCTCGGAAGCAACACCGTTTTAAGCCCGGGATCCTAGTTTTGAATCCATTGCTGCTCTCAGGACTCTAGTTTAGAATCTCTCACTATGCTCTGGATTCAAAGTTAACACCTTAAATTTTGCTGTTTGCTTCCTTGGTAAACAATCTACTATACGTACTTTTTCAATCAACCAATTGAAAAAGAGTTCAATAGTAATCTTGTAAGTTTTTCCATTGTTTAATATTTGCAATATTCAGTATTATAAAACACTGCTAAAAAGAATAGATTTATTAAACTAAATATAAACGTTTTCTTTGAGGACATTTAATAATCACGTTGTTCTGAAAACACAATTTGAATTCATATTACAAATATACAGCTGGCAGTCTTTTTTAACTAAAGATTTATAAATTTTTCGTTCTATTAGAATATAATAACAAATAAACATTAATTATTATACAATCAAACCATTATTACCACTTCGCAAATTTAATATTAAACGCCGCAATTAATTGAATTTAATTTTCTAAACCTAAATTGTTTCTTATTTGAAACCCAAACTAAAGTAATACACTTCAGGATCGTTACCGCCTTTGTAAGAAAGAGATAACAAATCGATCGATAGTTTGCTTAGACATTAAGTGGCAACCACTGCATTGACCTCATTATTTAGGTGTTTCTTTGGTGCAGTAAACGCATAGGTACATAACAAGAATCGGTTCATTATATTTAGGCACAACTCACCTGTTATAAACTTGTATGCAATGCATTAACGATATAATAAAAATATTTGTTAGTATTTATATAGAAGTAATAACACAAAATGCCACTACTATTATTACCACAGATATTTAGTACTACCTACTTGTATAAAATCAAAAGTTCTAAACAAGAATCTGGAAATATTCCTTATTATTTTTTTTAAATCAATATTTTTATAGTGTATGAAGTGACGATAATGGAATTGATAAGGTTTAAAATAAAATCATCAATTATTATAATTCTATTAGAATCAGACCTGTTTCTTTCACATCGAGATCTGCGCAACTGTGTTAGAAATAACTTGAGTGATTTAAATATTTAATCTCTTCTGAAATATCTCTTACCATGTTACTGAGAGTAGATTTTTATGTTATTAATTACTTTAAAACAGAGAATGATGCTTTCCATAAAATATTTTGTATTTTGCATTAATCAAACCATAAAAATCAGTGTGGCATACTTCAAATACTTTGGTATATATGTGGTGACTCACGTAGTTATTTATTATAACGGCTAAAATTTCAATCATAAAAAACAAACCATTTCGTTGCCGTCCACACAGTGATTATTGCCACTTGCGGAATACCACATAATTTCCGATATGCAAGAGAGAGATGCACAACGAAATATCGGAGCGAAAATCATTGTAAACTATGTTAGGTTTACATATAGATGAGGCTGAAAATTCAATATTATATTGTACTTTTTGTAACTCCGAATATTTCACTCTTTTTATTGACTGCTGGAATAAATACTTTGCTTCTCTCCGAAAATGCTACAAATTAGGTTTATTCGTCAATTAAATTTAAATTAAAAATGTGTCTTTACTCATTACGATCTTGTTCGTTCGTTTATCCAATAAAAAGTGACAAATAATTCGTAAGTTTTGGATTCATACACATACAAATATATTCTAAAATGTAGTTTTTTAATCTTCTTAATTTTTGCGCAATGTATCCAACAACGAACATTGGATACACGACTCCTGAGAAAATTTCTTAAACATTTACTTAGTACTAAGGAATTATTAAAATAGGATAATGAAATTAGTCCAAGATGTAAAATTCACCCAGCTTATAAATAAGTAAACGCTGCAAGGCACAGGTAACAGTAAGACATTCTTTGTGTTTAAAAGACATTGCGTTTTCTTTGAAATATTACTTTATTAAATATGGATCTCATTTTAACTCAGTAAATCTGTAATTTCAGAGCAGTAATTAGTAAATTATTCGTTATTTTTAAAACCATTTAAATAAAGATATATACTATGTATGTAGCGACAGGCAGGCGGGCGGATGAAATTGGAGTTTACACGGTGACTTGTAAAACAGAACCAACAAAAAATCAATATTACAAGGGTAGATCGCTCGCGTTGCGGATGACTTGTTTGTTTTTTTTTTATTATTTTAACTGAAAATGAACTGTACAAAATAAATTGGTCAGATCGTACGTAGAGTCGGGTGCGCTTTAGAACTGTAGGTCCTATGCTGAAGTGTGGATGTGTGGGTTGGCAGGCGCGACCACGAGCTCTGGGCGTACAAGACCCGTCAACCCATCGTACAGCGAGGAATCTGTGGCCGAGACAGCACTCTCCAAGAGAAATTCCGACGGTAAGAGCTAAAGTGGCTAAACAAATAACTATTTCATTTCAAATAAAAATTCTTATGATACGCTCTCACTGTCGCTTTTCACTATCAACAATTATTTTCCTTGTACAATGAGACATTAATAAATTGATATGTAAATGTTGAGTAGATAAAGTATTATTGTAGAAGTAGTGAAAAATTCAAGTAGGTCGTAATAACACTGTATATTAGACTTTTTAGGTCGTTTATATATTAAATAATTAATGATAGACATATCTATATAGTTAGATCAGTTGAAAAATAAGAAACAATCTAACAAAAATGTAATATAAATAAAATATAATATACACCTACTACAGATACCTAACACCAAAATGTAAAAACGATTACGTAATGTTGTGCATCAGTTTAATTTAAGTCAAATCAACTTAATATTTTAATTATAATTACAAAATGAATGATACGGTATTTTTCTTAATAATTTTCCACAAAAAGAAATTGTAATGTGTGGAAATATTTTTTTTTATTAAAAAATTACATCACTACTAATGCTGTAGCTTCACTTTTACTACTACTACAACTAATTATTCCTACTACCCTATAAGTAATATACTATAACGTGTTCTATAAATATTTGTAACATAATTAAACGACTAAGTAAATAAGTGAGACTACTAACTATTTATACGTCAGTGATTGCACGTTACTGCAAAGTCGTATGTATAATTCTATATAAGCCCGTGTAAACACACAACGAACATGTGAGTCAGAGATGCATCCCTTTGTAATAGGCCGGTCTTGTAGGCTCGTTTAATTCGAACACACAAAGAGAACGTATACATTGAAAATACAGGAAATCTGATACTAGACTTTCGCTTCGACTAAAAATAAATTTATATAAAAGATCCATAGCCTTCATAACGATACAGCTGAGCCCGTCCAAGTTTTAAATATTTAATCAACTTGTTTTAATAAATAATATTTCAATTTGTATGAATTTTACCGAGTTAATTTAGTACTAACGAGGCTAACAACGTTATAACTTGTGGCCCGGGTCGATCCACTTCACAACAGTAACTGTGTCGCGCGAAAAAGTCCATTATGCAACGATGCATAAATATTCAACGTATTTTAAAGTTTTAATCGTTTACATTATGAGTACTTACTAAATATAAGTTCCAACGATAGCTAAACACTATTTTCTTCGTTTAACAGTCACAGAGTAAGTATTTAATAAATCTTATAACGTTACTATTGTTATACATAACACTTGATACTTATAAAGGCATGGTTCATGTTTATTAAACATTTTGTTTATTGCATTCGCAGCATAGTACTGTGGATACGTGAACAGTCAGACACTCCCCGATCCTACTGTCAGGATCTTATGTGATTGATATGGAGACACAAGAGCCCTTGTCTCTCCATTCCAATCGACTGGGAATTAACCAATATAAGTAGAGCTTAGGGTTTTATCGTCGCACGCATAATATCCTTATATTACATTATTTCTTGTATTACATTCTTATATTAAATATAAATATAATTTATTTATATTTTACCAACTCATTTTCAATATTTTTATGCATATTAATTATATTAGTCTATCTAACAATAATTATTGAACTGCATGTCACGTATGTAACGTTTATTGTAGAATATGGAAATGCATTGTGTGGACTATGAATATGTTTGAATTAACAACATTGACGTACATTAATTACCTACTTTAAGCCTGCGCTCGATCGCGAATTTATATACATATATAATAGCTTCCGTTATCTTAATACACGTACGACGTCATATTAATAACGTTGATGATACATTTAGGTACTGCGGTACACCGAAATATCTCTTAATAACACATACGGCAGACTTGAAATTTCTAGGCGCAGCGGCTGAGGAAACTTCGTTACACAAATAGAGATTCGCTTAGTTTACCCGATGACAATCAATCTCCCTCGATAACATGGCGGGTATACGTACCTGTCCAAGATTTAGGTCAATAGATATCTTGTTGGACAGGCGATGCTCCACTTGCAAAAGCCGATACGATTCCACTATCTGTTAAAATCAACTGTTTACAACATACATGCGGATTATTAGCCCAGATAACAAATAAGACATTAAAACGGAGACATGACGACCACAGATGTGTATCCTAATGTGCCCGAAGTCTATAGCACACACATATAGGGTAATTTAATGTCCGCAACTAGGATGTGCGTACACTGAGTCAGAATCGAAGTGTAATAATAATATGATTTTATAAATTTAAATGTTTTCTATAACATAAAAATGAATGGTTGTCTGTATGTCCTTTATAGAAATCGATACATTTAATCATGTGATAATCTTTAGCAAAGTCCTCGTGTATGAGCCCACGAAGGTTTTTAAGTTGGTACGACCTATTTTCGGCAGGTGGCGCCACTGTCATTCCAATTAATTTCATATTGGCGTAGCAACGCACACAGGGTTCAGCTAATAAATTTATAAAATCCTTAAAAGTGTGTCTCCACTGCAACCGATTATTGCATCGCCGTTTTCATTATTTTATAGCATTCAGCGTCGAGCGTTAAACTCATATATGAGATCGTCTTTATTGGACCACCAAATTGCGCTGCGAATTATATCGATATTGTTTCAATTAGTTTGAGTATCGATATTAATATGAAGCTTGTAACGAATAAACACCTATCACGGCGGTATATTTCGTGGCCAATCTGTAACGTTCCATAATCTCCGATCCGAATCCAGGCAATGAGCAAATTTAAATGTTACGTCGATCATACATACAATTACTCTCTTTTCGAAAACATTTATATACTTCAAATGATTACAAAGATGGAAATAATTTATAAATAGTATACTGACACATTAAGGAAATCATAAAACAGTGGTTGAATTTACAGATGTTAATGGAAGCTCCCCTTTATGAGCTAATTTATATGGTCTATACATACTTATAATAAAGCTACAATGAAGCCTTATCAGCAAATACATTACATATTTAATGAACATTTAAATGTTATAAGGCTTTATTATCGCTATAAAAATAATCTTTTGGTTTATATATTTTCCGATCTTTTGTGAAACTTAAGAAACAACGTAACGGAATTGAATGATAACTGGCATATTTTCAAATAATGTATATTGAAAATTCATATTTCACAGGATAAAAGATAAAATTAAGGAAATATTTTTATGACATTTATTCGAAAATAGTTATTTTTCCTCGGAAACAAAGGCTAATATAGTACTTTAAGGCCGGTTTTTTTTTTCAAAAAGTTTTATACTTAGGGATAAAATGAAATTTAGATTTAGAATGTCAATTAGTAAATAGATCAATCACATACATTTTATGAACAAGGACCAAATAAAAAACAATTTATTTGTATTTTATTAAAAATGAGAAAAAGTCCATAAATATAGAAATGAGAAAGCTGGAAGTATAAGTAGTTTTAAAATTTTTCTTTCAGTTCATAAATGATAAATTAAATTTTCTTAATAATTTCAAAGTTTTCACTTTTTAATTTGTTCTTTTACTATGCGAAACGTAGATGTCATGTTATTAGGTCAATGTGCCTTGTAAACAAACATCAAATCAGGGTAGTGATATTTCTTGGAAAGAATTTTTAACAATTTTCAAATATTCAACGCGTCTTATTAAATTATAATGATAGATAGATTAGACAAAGGATCAAAAGTACAGACTACTTTTTTCGGATATCTTTGGATTCCTTCTCGCGAGCTCGAACCAAAACCATGTAATATTTATTTCAATTGACACTTAAAATTACTTTTCCGATGTTTTAACATTTATATCCTTACCTTCAAGAACAGCACAATGATAATAAATAATTTATAACGCCACTCCCAATACACAATGCACTGTTTGTTTGCAGACCGTACGACGTCATAACTACGAGCAACATGGCTCTAAGACTATTTAGAATTGTCGTTAAATTAAGCGAGAAATTTAAAATTTAATAAAAAATATATTTTAGCAAAACAAAAATATTAAAGTTAAATAATAACATAACAGAAGTAAATAACAATGTCTTGGTGCAATTACAATAGGCACGTGCGTAACAATTTTGTTTCATAATGCAAATCAAAAACGGACAAATTATATGCAAAATTGTAATCCTCCTACCTTAAACTTCATTTCTTAAAAAGATAGTTAAAGTTATACGTCTAATAAACATAAATACATTAGATTAAAGTATAGTAGATAAATCTCCATTTTATGTCCATCGAAGTAATGGCGTACCGACTAGTTTATTTAATGTATTGTGAGTCTCAAGTTCATATAACTAGTTGTTTTAATTTACGAGCTCTGTCAGTCTTTAGTTGTGATTAAACATGTATTTGTTTATTCATGTTATCGATTATCTAACACCAGGTTTCATATAATTAACTGTATCAAAAGTCACGTTTATAATAAAAAAACACAAAAATTGTTTATTTGTGGTTCATTCAGAAATATATTTTTCTTACTCATAAAAATATAAGATTTTTCTTATAGTTTTATATTGCCAAAATCAATTCAAACTAGCTGAAATATATATCAGATAAAATGATATGTTTGGTAAAATAATACCAAGGCTAAATAATATAAAAGCATTGTTACAGTCAACTATCGCTTTTTAAAGGTAAGGAATAAGTATAATCGATTAAGTAACTGTGATTCCATGATTAGTTATATTTACTAATATGTTGTATCATTCGGCTTCTATCAAAATAATACATTGTTACTGTTTCAGTTTGTCAAGTCAGTTTTGTAAAAGAGTAATCAGGCTTCTTCAGTTTTCGTAGCCTGAATATAAATTAAATATCTTCAATCTTCAATTTATATTGTCTGTTGAATTGAAGAGTTGTTTCCCCGAATACAACAATAGAACATCTAAAATTTACCAAAAACTTAAACACAGCCCTTTTGAACTAATCTTAAAAAGTTGTTTAGCGTAAAGAAAGTAATTTCATAATGTAAGGGTAGTGTTGTTGCCAGTCGCCGTAGAATTAAAATAATACAAAGCTGAATTTAAATATGTCGCTAATTATATAATTCAGGTAAAATTCTAATAATAACGCCGGAGAAATGAATGACAGCACTACGTGATGTAAAGCTTAACAAACTATACTATACCTACAGTTCATGACAAATAAATATGACAGTCTACCAGGAAGGTACCACTACACCAAACTGTCGATATCGATTTATTTTGTATCGACACAATAAAATGGAAGTAAAGTTTATATGCAAATGACCTTTTCATTTAATATATAGTTTTATTGATAATTCGGAAGGAAATGAATTCATAGTTATATAATTGTTAATTGATATACGACTTGTCTAACTAAGCTGACTATGGGTGTAGTCGTACACTGCAGAAATATTGTTTTTTTACACACTATAGAAGAGGAAAACGAGTTTTCTACAGTTACATAGTAACTATAACTGTATAACAATTCTATTTAAAGTTACTGACATAATAATGTTGCTGGTTCTTAGAATTCGATTGAAATAACTTGTTTGTAAACTCTTCTCGGCAGAAAAATATCCGACCGACGCCACACACTATTGTATTAGATAGGTACAATGGTCAAGATAAATATTTTTAATATTTTCTTAGTATTAAAAACACTGTCTAAATCTCGCATAAAATCAAAGTAATAAAGTAGTAAATAATTTTTATCCCTTAGTGCGCCCTGAATCACTTAGGTCAAACAACAAATAAACTAAAGAGTACCTAATAAAACGTGGTAAGAAAATAATGTAGCGAAAATAACACGTTTATTACTTGTAATTTATCTCAGCGTGAGATTACACCAAGCGCAAAAGCATGTTACATAACCTCTCAAAATACGTAAGCGCCGTGCTACAATCTGCCTTCCAAGTACAAAGTTGTATAGAAAATGGACAAAGATTTTTTTATTTACAGAATGCAAGCAACTTAGCGCAATACTAAAATCTACAACTGAGAAATATTCTTTTTTCGTACACAGAGCTAAATCATCGCTAATGTAGTGATTTCTCAAATTACGTATAAATTTTATCGATAATGGGTTTATGAACATCGACATTCATTCCACAGAAAATTCATCGATGCATCATAGTCTATTTTAGTTAATCCATTATTCCTCCATATCATACGAGTGTGTTGCTCTGAAAATCAAATAAGAAATACTTACGTTTCTTCACTCATACATGAGGATAAAACTTTGTGACCCCTCTTTAGGTTCCGTAGTCAAAATGGAACGTTTATAGTTTCGTTATGTCCGTCAATCTGTTCGTACGCAGACTTCGGACGCTTCGGACTAACTCAGAGACCCTTACAATTAAAAAGCTGTAATTTGGTGTTAGTATAGATACATATTTATAACGGTAACAAAATGGTATAACAACATCTATGCAAAATTTTTTTCAAGGTTGTGCATCGTTGGATCAGTCTTAAAAACCCATTATATATACAAAAAAAAATCAGTCCAGGAATCCGTTTGCGAAATATGACACATTAAGTGAATTTTGATTTTATTTAAGAGTGTCCGTGTCTCTTTGGAAATTAGAAGAAAACCACAGCAGTACTATACGTGTTATTTAAAAAAAACTATGCGGGCAAGCAAAAGTTAACGGGTAATAGGCGTTAACATTAATATTTACCACGTGTCGTCGTCTAACCTAACCCTTTAATAAAGCAAATACAGAGTAATGTTGACCGCAAGACGGACGTCACTGGTTATGATTGAAGAACGTCAACGTCAGAACAACATCATTCGATATCATAAATTTATATTTATTAAACATCAAAAAGACGTGATTGATCCAATAAACTTAAAACGGACCTAGTTCGTTACGAAAGACGTTTTTACCTTGAAATTACCCTGATCCCAAAGGTCATACATCTAATAATTACAATATTCCAATTACCTTAAATCAGATTCAAAAAGCCAATTTTATTTTAGATAAATCCAAATCATTCGTCATTCAAATCTTAGCTTATGAATAGGATATTTATGTGAAGCTATACTATATTTTATAATCAGAGCGAGAATTTAATATGCCGTAATTGAAATTACATAAAATAAATTTAAATACTTAAATATAAAAGCATTTGATATTAGAAATACAAAATGTTTAAACTGTAATATATCGAATGTTTTTAAATACACATGTAAAGTAGACATGGTTCATAATACGTCATTCTATTCTTTTGAACTGACTTGGAACGCGCTACCGTGTGCCTATACCTAGATAACTATCGCAATACCATGACGTATATCTCATGACTCACGAGTCATTCATATTGCTTTTAATGCTTATATACTTACGTCACTGAGTGGAAACTGCAATAAACTTTAAAAAATGGTATTCGCTGCAGAAATATAACTGTAATATCATAACTGATATATTCGTCATAATTCATTGCTGGACTTCTGTTTTTCTCAAAATTAGAAACATTAATACCATAAAGTTGTGGACAGAATTCCTACATTTTTGAGAACGGTATCGAAAACTTTCACATGTGCTGGTTTTTCACGGGTGCTGATTTCGTAGAGTTGGCCTAGTGGTATGTAGGAACTTTGGTAGTTTATTAAAAACTACAGATGCTTTATCAATAATTCTTTGTAAACAAAGGTGGATTTTTATTGCTATTTTAAGCTCTAGTAATGTACTTTGAATCTCTCCCTTTGTTCTGTATCCTACTCTTAATCCTTCGCTCGAATTTAAAAAACACTCTCGCCTTAAAAATAATTGTTTGCTCCCTTGGTATACCATCTACTATACTTTTAACATTATCTGTCTGCAAATCTAACTTTGAAAGTAATGGACAAATTGACATATGATCAAATAAGTCTTTGAATAAAGTCAGATACATTTTAGGCTATCTATATTTATTTACGTGTACAACATTTATATTGAATAAGGGTTTAAGAGTTATAAAGGCATTTCTATTTTCATTTTTCCCAAAAAAATAACCATAATTTATGGATACAAAAGTAAATAATGAATGTTATCTAGTCGTTTGGAATGAAGAACTTTACGAAAAAGCCATAAGTGTGGACAAAATTCGACACAATATTTAGGCTAACCATGTCAAGGGTTAGTCGTTATGTTGCGACAATTCCCTTCAGTTGTTATTAGGGATTTCTCGAGTTAACAAGGCTAAGTGAATCAACATGAAGTGACTCAACACTGGGACTCTGAACATAGAAGCGAGGCTTAATATATAAATATGGGACTATAAATTCTGAAACTTTTCAGACGTGTTATTGGCACTAAACTACGCTGGATTGGTATACCCGTCTCGCATCGAGGATTGTTTAAAGAATTTCTATTGAGAATTTATTGCAATCTCGGCTAAATTATACACCAAGAACAATGTAGGATTTTAAACACTATCAACGCGTTCTGAATCTTGATCGAAATTTAAAATAATGAAGTAACAAAGATAATTAATATTCTAACTGAAAGTTAAGTGCTGCCGAGTGTACCTACAACATACATAGTTTTGTTTTAAAAAGAGAAGATTTAATTATATTCTGGATATTTAACCAATACATGGTGTAACGACATATTGTTCTAAGTATAATATTGTTTAAGCATCATTGTAGTAAAAAATAATGATCATACCATAGATTTCAACAACGTTTCGTAAATTTATTTTTATCTCAAGCTGGCACGAACACATCATTTTAAAAAATAATTGACAAACTTAGCTTTATAAATATTGTTTACAAACGACCAAATATCGAACAAACAATTACCGAACTAATCATAACCGTTAACTTATTTAAAAATTAACAACATACAAGTACTGCTATCTAACAATAACAGTCGAGCCCGGACAAGTTTGAGTCTGCTGTTGGATAACTCAGTCGATCGCTTAGAATCGACACATAATAAAAAAAAAAAATTCTTTTCGAGGTGGAAGTCTTCAAAAGATACCCCAACCTATGACGGTAGCGGGTTATGTAGGATTTTTACCTACTTAAACCCCCTCGGCTACCATCCGATGCAAAAGAAAAAAATATCCTACTGATATTATCGTTCTTACGTGTACCCCTACCGCCAAGTCGGGAAGTCGACTTATGTCACTTCTCACAACACCCTGGCCTGCGGGCATGGAATTGGGGTCAGTATTCCAGGCCCCCACAATCCGACCATAATGAGGTACTTTTAAACAAAAGACATGCGTTGTGGAAAGTAAGTGACCCATTCGTATTCCATTTCACGTTAGGCCAGTAACTTTGAAATCGCGTAACTCTAACGAGGTGGTAATATTCCATGGTTATCCAAACTTTAAACAAATAAATGTGTAGTCCCGGAAGAAGAAACGGCATGAAACTCCCAAGAAGATTATTTTCTATTCATATTTACAACAGAAATACCGACGAAGGTACTAACAATATGAAATCAATAAAAAATATGAAAATAATAAAATTTAAACCAAAAATAGTTATCCTTAGGGGTGGCATATAATTAATCATTAAATTATTTGAAATGCTGTAGTTACGAGTAGCTGTATCAAAATCAATCTCAAGAAAAATTATCAAATGTTTTGTTCAATTAACAAACGATTAATTTATTATAACTTACTCTATTCCTATTATTATATATAGATGTTTTTTTTTTAATTTCTATACTAGATATGTGAACATAACGATAATAATAAGTGTGTATACACCTATAACTTTCTCCACTTGTATTTGTAATGCCTGTAAATGAATTATTATAAGGTAAAGTCTATTGCAAGTTAAATAACAGTGTAACGTAGCCCTGTAAACAGTAGCTGGATTTATTTACAGTGGCCATTATTCAACATTTTGTCTCTGTATATATAGGGATGACGAAATAAATGCATTTTCTTTATTTTTTACTACGTTACTATGGACAAAATTTCCATTGCAATTAAAATGAAATCGATTCCTGCAACTCTAGCATAAGAAGTTACACCGAAAGGATTAATAATGCAGTACTAATACTTAAATGTATTTGGGTTACTCGGTTTATCGTGACCCGATTGTATTAGCCGTTTAGCAAAATTAGAGCTGTCAGCCTGGCCGTTTCTATAAGCTGTGATATGCTCCCGGTAACGTACGTCAAAACTTTGGCCAGTTTGACCTGGGTACACGCCGGCGCGCCATTGCATAACAAACAATACTCGTTTCAACAGTTACGTTAAAAATAAGTATTAAAACAAATATTATACGAATGTTATGTCGGTTAAACTTGTTTATTAAATAAAATCTAAATGTATAAAGTAACTTTTTAATATACATTATTTTTTACATATATTATCAACCGACTTATATCATAGATAACTAATATATGATCGTGAATATAGCGTAATTGTTGCATAAATTACACTGTAGTAATGTTATTGCTTTTTTATTGTAACATAAAATTAATCGTTGTAACATTTTTTGTATATAAATTTCAACGATAAAAAAACGAATCAAGTATTTTCTATTGAGTTTCTCGAGTATTATTTGTAAAGTAATATACTTATTACTTTTTATATATGTACATTGGTACATATAGTTATTATTATTGCCTGTAATATAATGTTACGAAAGACGAAACAGCAATTTATCTTACAATGCAATATCTGATGCCGTATTAATTAAAAATATATATATTTCAACCTACTCCGTAATATGAATGGAATATGTAGGCATAGATTTCTCAGTGTGATAGAGGAGGCTTGAAAGCTTCACCACGCTTCTCCATTTTGAAATGACAGAATGGTTCATACCCAAATTGAAAATATAGACAGGATAAGATAATAAATAAGGACTTGTTATCGGGAAGAAAGTCTACTGACATTACTTAAAAACTGTTTTCTAATAACAATTTAGACTTACCTCACTACTCTGATGTAGATTCAAACATCATGCATCAGTAATAACATCACCTGCATCAAACATCCTGCATTGGATGATCTTATATTGTTCTCCATCAGGAATAACAGTTCTCTGACAATTAGCGGGACTAAAAACAAGTACAACCAGGATACACATCGTAGTGTCCGCTAAGGATAATCAATAAATTTGGCCTCTTGCGGTTACAATTAGCACGAATAACTTAAAATTATTTATAAAGTGCAAACCTAGCTTAAGTATACATTTTACATTACATTCGACAATAAGGAACTAATTTGTAGGATTTTCGAGCGTCATTTATATATATAAAAATGAATGTTTGTCTGTATGTCCTTTGTAGAATCGTAAACTATGCATTTGATCATGTGATGATCTTTAGCAAAGTTGTTATATGTGAGCCCACGAAGGTTTCTGAGTTGGTCCGACCAATTTTCGACAGTTGGCGCCACCGTGCTTATCTTATTTTAGTTTCTGGCGTAAACATAAAGATAACATGTGTCCACGTCTTCGTACGCGTAGATTCAGCTATTGACATACAGACAAAATGAAAAATCATTTTTCGTTGTTTTGGATTCTCTTATAAACCCCCCCCCCCCTGTAACGAATTTTTAAATATATTTGCCAGTTACAGATCAGTAACAGTTTTTTATATGTATAGATAAACTTGCTTAATCTGGACAAAATGGTGCTTTCAAGTAATTAGCTGTATTTACTAAATACTAATTAATCATTTGACTGCTCAAGTAATAATTTCATGATTTAACTTTGATGATAAAAAAATATTTACATTGTTTTCCCACCTGAACCAAAATAGTAATATATTAATTATTCTGATCTGCTTAAAGTCACATTGAGATCCTACATAATCGGATATACCTACCCAATTATGCTCAACTAATTTCTACGTGGAAAATCGCCAAACGTTTAACGCTATTAATTATTAATAATGTTAGTTCAGGAAATTCCAAACTACGTCATTAACGAATACCTACAAGTTATCGATAAAATACAAAATAAATATAAATTACTGGCAAGATTCCAGTTTAAATAAATTTCGACAATATTAGTTTAATTATTTGACAACCAGTCCCAACGTAAACCTGCAATATAAAGCGCCTTCGCCATTTAAAATATTTCTATGCTACTATGCTTAAAAAGCTAAAACTATAAACTACTTTAAATAATGTAATTTAAAGGTAACTGTAAGTTAAGCACCGAGTTTAAATTACGACTGTTCCTCATACCTATATTAAATAACTTGTTGGCCTTAGTTTTTTTCAATGACGTCACAGAATAGACATTGAATAAGCTATACACCCGTTTGATAATGTTAAGTAAAAGTTTTAATTGATTTTGTTGGAGTTGAAAGGGAGCTGAAGCTGATACTATTCATCGTTTCTGCGTGATCCGAAATCCCGAATAAATTAATCAGTATTTATGTATTTCTAAAGATAAATAAAATATGGTAGGATATAATCGTAACCTTTATATTATAATCTGTCTTTACTATTCTTTACAGATGACGATGAAGAACCGCGTTGTGTGACATTAACTCCGCGACACAAAGCCGCCATTCGATTTATAAGAAAGGTACGTAAAGCTAGGTCCTCACATATATTACGTGTATATCTCCGATAAAAATTTATTGATCAAACTAATCTGTAATTGTAAAGTAGACTTTTAAAATCTATTTTCTGTTTCTCATCAGATGTTGTCTTTGGACCTTTTCCAAATGTAGTTCTGTCCATGATAGAGAGCAGAACATAGCATCTATAAGTTGTGCAAGGTTTAAAAGCTTTTGTGAGCAATTGTCGTATCAAAACATACTATTGGAAAGGTAGATAACGCAATTGTCGTCTAGTCTTGATCATCATTCAAATGTATCATACATGTAGGTGTCAATAATAATTCATCACAGGTAGTAAATACCGTACATACAGTTACCTAATTAAAAAAAAACATCAACATCATTTCAAACTAATATCTTCAATATTTCCTACAAAAATATATTTGTACGCAGGCAGCTAAATGTATATAACATTTATATATTATACAAAGTAACATTATAAAACCAAAAAAATATAATGTCATACTTCTTATTATTTGTTAATCAATTTTAATATTATAATTTATTTCTTCATTATGTCGTCAGTACTTAAAAATTCAAGAGCTTCGTTAACACCTCAATTTTTTTTGTACCAACTCTAACAAAGCATTTTTTCTTTGGAGGATTTTGCAACATTATAGTTATCATAACTCTACCTGAAACAAATATTTTATTAAAACACATAGACAGCCCTAAATATCTCAGAGTACAATTTTTAGTTTAAAAACTATACAGCCAGTGGCCACTCTGTACAGAATAGGAAAATTATTTTGATAGCTTGAAGATCGGGCTCACGAGCTAAACAAAAAAGCTCGCCAGTTCACCTCGTCGTTGCTACATAATTGAAGAGCCGGGTGAAGTAGCAAAGTTAAGTAGTCATTGGGGTGCCCTGAATTATTAAGCTGTTTACAAAGTCCAAACTTTATTACTTGACCGCTGTATTTTACTTTTGGATACGGACACTTAAAGAATGCGGTATCATTACATGCAATATTTATTTTTAATACGACATTTTGTACAAAAAACACTTTCAAGTATGTATTTTTAATCAAGTTCAAATATTGGTAACCAAATATATTAATTTTATAATTTGAAATATTGTTCAATACACACATACATTGAAATATAATTACATTATCAAATGTTTTTTTGTTGTCACGTCCTGGCAGATGAAGTATTTTGTGGCTCGTCGTAAGTTTAAGGAAGCTTTAAAGCCATACGACGTCAAGGACGTAATAGAACAGTATTCAGCGGGGCACGTGGACCTGCTGGGAAGAGTGAAAAACGTCCAGAATAGGTAGTACTCTACCCGAGGACACACTGTACGCCTTGCACCGCCATTTACTTACTCTATACCTTTTTATCTACTTTTCTCGTCTGGACTCTACATACTCTTATTCCTCCGTAGTCATATTTTGGCTTGTTATTTAATAACATACATTCAAAAGTAGCTAAACTTTGTAGTGTGTGTGATGCTATTTTTAATTGCAGCTATATATACATATCTACAAAACTGATACTAAAAGTTTCCTGTTTGAATATAGATGGAAATTTTCGGTGTCTTCAATTCCTTAATACATTTAGCATAACAAATGATACAATAGTAGTCTGGTACGTCACAAACCCTCTGTGATCGCATTTATACACATGTATGGTCGGCTCGTGTGTACATACCAATAGCATGATTTTATTTAAACAATATCGTCTGTAAGGAGAATGGATATCTTTGTGTGTATTGTGGCCCAACTTACCATCAGACATCTTACAACTTACACCTGACCAGAGAGCATGGTACATCTTTCATTGAAAAGTACTAAATAGTTGTTTAATCAATCAAGCTATTACATAACTAAACCTAGGAAGCTAATTCAATAATTATATAACAGAAATCCAAACAACTAATCCTTTAGATCCTCAATAACTACGAATATAGCATGGTTTTGGATTTTTATTTAAGCTGTCTTCTACAAGAAAGATTATTTTTAAAAAATATATCACGAACTATGAACTAAAACAATGGCCGACACTTAATATCTTTAAAATGCAACACTGTACCCATAAACCACAACTCAGCGTACCCTCTTGGAATTTACGTACATAACCAATGCTCTTGGTTAGTTGGGCCATTTCCCTCATCCTCCTATACGCCTTGACCTATTTATTTAGCCATGATAGAACAACATCTCTCTGGAGTAGCATTAATATGGCATGTATTTCCTACATCCGAAATAAGACCGGTAGTGACCTGGAAATTAGCTAATAATACAATTTATATGTAAAATTGAATTGCAATTTTCAAGATTGATTGAAATGAAATCCTTTTAACATTGAAGTAACGCTCATAAGGGTTGAAATTTTAACCCTATACTTAAATATACGTATAGATTACTCCTCCTAAAATAAGTTATTTAATCTACGCAAAAACTAGGAAAAAAAATCATAACGTGACATCGACGATAGGTATTATTAAAAATATAATAAAACTGAATTAATTATTAATTTTACTGGCGTGCGTCTTGCTACAAAAAATTTAAAGGACAATATTTATTTTGGTACGGCAGCGGCACCTTTGGGGGTTTGAGGGGCCATTAACGTTGTTGTTTTACTAATATAATAAAGAAAAAAAACTAATTTTGTGCGTTTATATCTACGTGGAAAGTAATTGAATTAATTAAACATTTCATGTGATCATCTCGACATTCTCTTAGATTAATGGCGACGGGTCCATTATAAAAACTTGCGAAATCTCACGAATCCATATTATTTGCATTCGCTATTGTATTATGATACGTAATATGGGAAGTAAAAGGTAGACAATAGACGGGAGGATTTGGTAATAGGTTTGAAATAACTAAATCAAAAAAGACATGAAAAGTATACACACAGTCTCAAGATTGTGACACTACATGATTCTTGCGGAAATTGAACTAACGCAGGTCTATTACCCACCGCCCACAGAGGAAATACAATAAAGTCTACCTACCGTCGCGTCGTCGTTGCGGCGTCGCAGCGCGTCGTCATGCATACAATATTAACGCTAGATATAATATTTTACAGCAAACGTTAACAGCCATTCTGATTGCTGAAAACTACTAACTATATAGACTGAACTAGATCTGTTTAATATCTTCGAGAAAGAAATATATTCAGTAATCAAAACCTAATATTTTTTCAAACATGTGTAAATCATTTTAATTATTGTAAGTATACTGCAGAGCAATTATTTAAGCAGCTAGCATAAAGTGTGCAAGATTGTGTAATACATACAGACCCATCCTTGTGTTTTTATCTCTTAATTTTGAATTAATGTAGTTACAGTGTAAGTAAGTTTATTGAGCCGTCACGTCATTTTTATTTTCGTGTAGCTCAAGTATTTTGTCGCACGCAAGAGGTTTAGAGAAGCATTGAAACCTTACGACGTGAAAGACGTGATTGAACAGTACTCCTCCGGGCATGCGGACCTGCTAAACCGAACCAAGAACCTACAGTACAGGTGAGATTACATTTAAACGAGGTCACTGGTGCTCAGTGCGGTCACTTTACTTACTGTTCTACATCAAGCCGCCAAAAACATTCGAATAAGTGTAGGCATATACTATAAGTAACACTTGGATATTTTTAAAATTGTTTGTGAGTCTGAAAATAACAATTTAAATAACGGTCCAATATGAAAATTTTACAAAAATAATGTTAAATGCCTTCACAAAATTCTAATCGTAACCTATTTTACTGCTGTTCAGTTTAAGTATATGTATTATGGTGATTATTTTTTGCAACATTTTTTTCGGTCCCATCTTAAAATTTTGTTGGAAGCACCCCAAAAATTGCCTTGAAAGTTTCAGCCTTTCACATTAATATTAAGTACTCACCCAGAGCATTTAAAGATTATTTGTACAAAATACACGTGAACTTTGATCCTATTTTTTTATTTTTAAACCTCAACAGCTATTTATGTTATCATCTCGCCCAAAGACGGTTTATTTGAGAATGAATGCATTACAAAAGTGTCCATTTCGGCAACGCCACAACCAACACCGGCCGGGTAGTACGGGTCACTAAACGCATTTTTTTCATAAGATTCTCGTTTTTCTGTCATTTTGTAATAAATGACAAGTGCCATACATAAAAAATTTATGACAAAGTTGTTGGAAATTTAATTTCCTACAAAAAAGGTCCTAATAATCGAATCGCTAAGACCAATAAATAGTTCTCAAAATATTTGGCCTTTAATAAATTTTACTACGAATACTTTACGGATTATTAACTTACATTATTTGGATGAGTACTTAATATTATTATTAAGGGCTGAAACTTTCAGGGAATAATGTTGGTGCTACACCCTGATATATATAAAATAAAAAAGATACATCCCTTTTGTATTTTACTAGCAGTATAATATACGAACTAAAATACGTTTTCGATCATTAAAATTATTTTTGGCGTAAAACGTTCCACTAACGCAAAGTAACATCAGTCACCCCGTGTCTAAAAAGTTACAATCCTAATAGCTGTTGGCTTTAACCATGTCGGATGAACACCAAATGTTAATGAGACTGAGTAAATAAATGAAACTCGGTGTTAAATGAATTCTTTTAAATTGCTTTTTACAAATACAAAAACTAACGAAACCGCTTGTGATTAGTTTATTTCTGGAATTTAATTTAAAATAATAGTTTAAAATAATAATAATAGGAATACCTATTTCTTAAACAATTTTGTAAACTTTTTTATTCTCGTCGTTTTATAAATTCGAACATGCATTATGACACATATAATTTCAAAATTATCTTGTTATTGTTATTAATCCAAGCAAACAATTTTTAACAGATATACTGGTAATGTTAAAAAATTCACGATGTTTTTACTGAATTGTGAGGGTATCGAAACCTCCATTAAGTTATTCTCAGAGCACGATCACTTCCTGCAAATAAAACAGGAAAACTGTCGGAAGCAATACACAGTCACTAAATTATTAGGAGTTAGTGTTTAATACTTGAAATATAAGTTTAAATAACGTTACGTAATAAAATCGCAAGTGGGAGATCAACTGATAATAAGTATTGTTCTAGAAATACAAGATTATCTTAAAATGTATATTAATATATATCAGACAGCCGGAAATATCGAATGAAGAATATAAAAATTTGTTAGAGTATCACAAAATCAATACAAAACCCAGGATTTATATCTAATGTTTTATATAAAATAACGGAAAAAAAATCAACGTGAAATTATTATATTAAGCATTCGTCACACTTTAACTAGTGTAATCTGAATATTGCATAGATATTTATAAACTTGTAAAATAATTTAATAACAATATCATCAAAATAGCAATAAATAATACTCGTACTTGAAACTTTTTACACCGAAAGGCTTTGTTGCTACTATTTCAATAATGCAATTTACTAATGCTACGTATTATATATTTGTTATTCATACCTTCATTTTAAAATTATTTACAAAACAGGAAGTATCATTAACGAATGTTTTATTAATAAAGTATTTATTCATAATTATGTTATTCAATGTTATCTAATTTTTTTTACTGTTTAAAGTTGTTGTAAGACATACATTTCCATGTAACTAACAAATATTTTATAGTATATATGTAATATATAAAGATATAAAGTAGCCTTCTTTCTATCCATCTTCTTATTTCTTATTTGTCGATATGTATCCTTTAACTGTTAGTGGAATTGATATCCTTTTTTGAGATTTGCATGAGAGTTTTTACGTAGTATTTTGCTTTGCATGATGGTTTTGCACGTATAGAAGATTGCTACAATATATTATTTCATTATGTGAGTTATAGAAAAAACTAAATAGCATTTCAAACAATATTTAGTGCTATTATACGTAACTGATGCCGAATAAATTTTGCCTCAATATTTACAAGCAAATATAGACGATCTGCTAATCCAACCTATGAAGGTTCCGTGACAGGGCATTTTTAATTGATGAACTGAACTCAACAGAATTTATAAGGAAAAGAAAGGTCCTTAAATGATGATTACGCCTCAGCTTCTTGTGATATTTAATATCAATTTCTAAGCTTTCAATACCAATGGGGACTTACGATTCACAATGCAGTACAATTATTTGTCATTTGCGGATTTAATTGTTTTTCGATAAAAGTAAACTTTGTATTTATGTATGTAGTAATTATACTAGTACAGTATACTAAACAGAAATTAGAATCAGAAATCAGAGAGAAGCAACTAACAAACTTAGGAGCGGAAAATATTCTTGAGGTACGTCGATTGTAGTATGAGTTCCAAAATATAAAGATATGTGAGTGTAAGAAACAAAATGTTTGGATTTTCATTCATGAATTAAATTTACATTGTATTTATTAATGTTAGACATTATAAGAAATTTTAATGATTTTATTTTATGCGATCACGTGAATTAATCAAAAAAATATTTTATCAGTAATAATTGAAACGTTCATAGAGTTTTATTGCTGGTACAACACTTTTATTGTCCATTCACAACACAAGAATTATTGGAAAATAATTGAGGGCGGGAATTTGTTCTCTAAAATCACAAAGATGTGTCGTTACCTCGGGAGAGATTGTTTGTTTGCTGGTGTTCTTACTAGTAATGTAATCACAGTAAAATATATTGTAGAGCGTTTAATATAATGTGTCTATTTATAATTATTTCAACCGCAGATTAGACCAAATTCTTGGCAAGCAAGGTTCAAAAGCTAAAGATGTCTACGCGTCCAAAATCAGTCTAGCTTCCAGAGTAGTAAAAATTGAAAGACAAGTAAGTCTTACACTGTAATAAGTATATATGTTGGTAGATCGTTTGGAAGATCAAAATAAGAAGAGTGTTAAAATAAACGACGTTTGTAATTGACAAATATTATCAACTCAAACAGGATTTTAGACTCGATTCGTTTCAATTAAACCTGGCTCATTTCATTCTTAGTTCAATGAGGCAATAAGACCAGATTTCTCCTGCTGGATGTTATGAGGTCCTTACCAGACAATTTAATAATTATTCCTGCCTGGCAAACTGCCTCCTAATTGTCTATCAATATCAAACGTCAATTATTTTTTCTTTAAAGAGTCAGATAACAAGTCGCTTAATATTTTTTCACTCTGGCAACAACTTGCTGGAACGCCTCAGGTCTATTGAAGCTATAGAACTAAATCATTGCCTAACTAGAACTAAATAACTGTAATAATTACTTTTAGGTAGATGACATAGAAAATAAGTTGGATCATTTATTAGAAATGTATGAAGAAGATAGACGAACATCAAGAAGAATAAAAAATGGAGTTACCGATAGTTCTGAAGGTGGTGCCTCTGGCGAGGCGACATTGAGGGCACGACCAGCGCTGACAGATAAACAGTGCTCGGAGCCCAATTCGCCTGTATCCAGAACTTTCGAGCAACCCACTCCTGCCTCAGCACCGCCAATGCCTCACAAAAGGCCAATGCATCGAGGCTATTCAGACTTAGGTACAAGATTCATGCGGAAAAAAGTGATAGTTAAGTAAGTATTATATTTTTCATTTCTTTACGATATTATCGCATTCTGCAGAAACAAGAATAACCTCATAATGGTGCTATTTGAGGAGATTGAGGAGTCAATAACCAACATTTTGAAAGGCATTTGCCTCCCAAAGACCTTGGACATGACTTTACGACTACGGTATGAAGATAATAAACATCGGCAGCCTAAGGTAGCCTAAAATTGGATGAAATTTTGCCGCTAAATCCTTTCAGTTACGAACAACGCTGGAATCTAATAACGCTTGAAGCAAGTCATTGCATAACGTATCGAAAAATATAAACAGGATTTTTTTTTTTTTAAAAGAATGGAATACCAGTTGAATTATTACATATTCGTAGAAACAGTTCATTAGCAAGCATTTTAGAGGTGGTTCGAACGCTGATAGCGATCTCTACCAACGATACTGCGGTAAAGTCGCCTAGTCGCAAAGAATGTAGATGGAGGTACAATACCACGAAAAAAAATATAAATGTATTCGAGTGAGGAAAGTAAAGTATTGTTGTTTATTATTTTCAAATATTGTTTTTGGCTTAAATCCCTTAATGACCCAGTAATCTCATCTCATCTCGAAGCAGCCAAGAGCATTATCAACCACGCAGCTTCTTCAGTGGAGACTGGTGGAGACTTATTTTTACATTATATTAAGGATGAATGTTCAAATAATTTCTTTTGTGGTACTTCATATTATTCACTCACGAATAAAACCTAATTTACAATAATTTTATTTTTTTCATAATTTCAGGACTTCGTCAAGTCGTGGTGGTGGATCACCTAGAGATGATGAAGTCGTAATAGTGGTACCGACAGATCGGGAAGACACCCCTCCTCGGCTAGTGACAGATAGTTCAGGTAATCGACATTATTATTTTAAATATTTTACCAAAATACGTAGCAAGGTAGGCCCAGCCGTGGCAATATAGTATTTGACATGCATCATTGTAAATATTTATACTATTTAGGGAAAATGTCATTTAAAAAGCTGATAGCATATATCGTTAGATTTTTTGAAATTGTATGACCCATTTACGAGTATCAGATATTCCATACACATGCCTATCTCGTACACCTATACATGCAAAACTAATATAATGTGATGGCAAATTTAGTGAAATAGTATAATACATTTCATGTTTCCTTATTCAGCATTCAGTAGTTACCTTATTATTTGCTTTACTAGAGCAAATGGATGAAGTCTTTCGAGTATGAACTTACGTTGATATAAATAAATTAATTTAGTATTGTGGTCTACATATTTATAGGAGACGACGATACAACATTAAATGAAAAGATGTATAATTAAAAAAGTAAAGTGCCAACTTTGCCAATCCAATCCAAGCGATACTTTAATATTATGTGATATTTATTGAACCGGGCAAGGGACTCAGAAAATTATGTGATAGGTAAATAATTAGAGTGCGCCGTAAGTTGTGTGGCAAAACTATATACCCATGAGTACGTATTGAAAGATATGTGAGGTTTTCTTTTAGGATTCCTATGCTAGTTATATATTTAAAGATAGTTCTTAGGCTAAGTAAACCACAGATCACGTTACAAGTAATACCTAAGGCACAACTCTTTGACCTGATATGACCGTACCATATGCACCAAAAAGTTCAATGCGATAACGTAGCAGCATAGTCATTTACGTATAATGCATTCAAATTGGGAATAGGAAAGTCAATGACCTCGAATTCAATATTGTTACTCGAAAAGTGTTTCACATAAATTTAAATTCATTTTTTATGAATCCAAAAAAAGTTTTATATCTATACATTTAAATATGAGTATCTATTTCCATTATTGGCTACATTTTGTCCTTTTATAGTAAAATAAAGGATAGCCTTTAAAACAAATTACTAACGTCCGCGTCGTAAAGAATGGTGTAGAAAACTGGTTCCTTTTTTAGGCTTTTGACGCAGTGCGTACTTTAGTACTTAAAAGAATATCTTAGTATCTTTTAAACTGTTATTTTATCCTATTTAGTGTTATATATTTTTTTCTTCAAATTTATTAATTCGTTTTGTCACGTTGGTACTGTCTGAAAATAACGAAATATGTGTTGTTGAAGAATTGAGTTAAAGTTTAAAGATAATATAACTATTTGACAAATATATATTTTTAACCTCAGCTTACCGGTATAAGGCATCGACAATGACACCACCATGTGGGGGAAGTCATTCCTATTATTAGTTTGAAGGCATTATATGTTCATAGATATCTTAGACTTTTATAAACTCGAGCGAATGTTGACCAGAATTGATTATGACTCATAAATCATCATATTTCTTGCGGCATGTAGTTATGACTGATAGAATTAAATTTATTGTCATATAAAGTTGATATTCTCACTTGTAACTTAAGCTTAAACATAAGCCACATCGATGAGTTCATTTATAGACATCTATTGAATAAGTATACGTAATATAATATTTATGTAGCGTTCGTAGTGCTTGTTGTAGAACCTAATTTAACCAATTAAACGTCGTTGCCATAGGTATAAATATGAGAATGTTACAAAATTGCAGCATCTTATGAAGACTATTCGTCGTCGACCTCTCTCTGACCGACACCTTGGGAGAGCCCCATTCTTATCGGCCGCCGCCGGCTGCGTGAGTCCTAAGCCTTCCCCTATTGATGTGTGGAATGTGTTCTCGTACAATAGTGTCTCTCTGTGATCCCGCTCCCGCTACCCATCCCTGAATGTAAAATAATTAAAATGTCGTATTTAGATTTAGCATCCAACTTTTATATTATTCAACTTAATTTTTTTTATATACAATGTCATGTTAAATTTATCTTTATGAGTTATTTTTAAACGTTATACTTTTGTATCATTTCATTATCTTATTATAAATAGTTAAAATTCTAAAACATTACCAAATATATGTATTTAACACAAATCTTTGTAATATGTACCTACTTTCAGCTAACAAACTTTTACAGATAAATAAGCAACTCGACCTGCCAAAAACATTCGTATGTTGCGATGGATGTACGTATTTAGTCATGTCATTTTCAGTATCATTTTATAAATTTCAGCATGTTTCTGTGATTAGACATTTACAACTTAGGTAGTTAATGTTGTTCATGTATTTTGTTTAAAATTAAGACCAAATTTACTGACTTCAATTTTAACATGTCGTAAGTATTTAAGAAAATATTTTAAAATATAATTTAATTTTACAAACTAAGATCAATGAGAATAAAAGCTGTACTTGTAAAGTAAGCAGCTCATATTAGTGCACCATTTGAGTCACTTCATACCGATTGAAAATTTGTTGTGATTGTGATTTCAATGCTTCATCTGTAAACCTAATGACGAGAACACGTGAAAGGTAAATTTGAATAAAGACTCAGACATGAACCACACTAAAAGTATTAAATACCAATCAAGTAAATTTATACGTCATGTGTGAAGTAAATTTTTATAATTTATTTAAAATAATATGGAAGAGACTTAAGAAGAAAAGCGTCAGTCAATCCTTTTAACTTTTGATAACATTACTTCAGTTTATACTTTAACATATAACATATAAATGAAAATTATACGGTATGAATTTTCTAAGAAAAATGATGCACGATATCTTCTACTATATTTACCTAAGTAAAATTGAAACACAAATACACATAAGGAAAGTATCTACTAAGCTACTATACTAAATTTATTACACAAATAAAATATACAACTATTTGAGTGCTGATTACGTTATAAGTATGAGCTTATATCTTTAAAATTATAGTAATACATGGGTTTGTATCGCAACTATAATATTCGTAGTTACTAGTTATAGTTCGAAGGTGATACGGTGCAACCTTAGCCAAGTATCAAAAATGAAAATATTAACACAAATAAACATTTCAGAGGTTTGCGCCAGCTGTTCGGTAGAGGTGGAGACGGAAGCGGGCGGCACCCGGTCCGGGAGCTCGGGCTCTCCGTCGTGGGGCGAGGGGGGGGACGAACGCGGGTACGGCTCCGGCGACTCGCTGGCCGAAGACGCCGCGTTGCTAGGAGACGCCGCGCAGCCAGGCGTCCCCCCGCGCATCATGCGCAATCAGAGGAGGGACGTCGCAGTCGACTTACATCTTCTCAGGCCTGACATCTAAAGATTCAATATTACGTCCCATTTAGAAAACGAGCTTTTGTATTACCTAGTTGCAATACACTATAAAAATTACTCACGATGTCGCAATTTGTTCTCACATTTTTCTAGGTACACTAGCTGGCCCGGCAGACGTTCTGCGTTAACGTTAACCAGGCCAGCATATAATGTAAATATGATTCATTCCGGTTTATAAATACATATAGATTTTATTAATTACCTGATTTATAGCGTTACCTATCGAATCGTAGCATAGCTATATACTATAGTGTCGACTAAATTACTTATTTTTGTGCGAATATGACCTTAATAGGCCAAGTGGTTGAAATGTGCAAAGAAATACGTTTTTCTTACTATCAACGGGCTAAAATTAACGGACGAGCCTAAGAAAATGGGACTCCATTTGAATGAACTGAACAACGATATACACATATAGTATTAATTTAAGTCACTAATTCCACTCGTTTAAAAGTTAATTTAAAGACTCCAAAGTGGACTTGATATCTTAATAAAGTTAATTCTAAAATAGAATTAATGATAGTTGCGCTTAAAATATAAAGTCCTGACGCTTTTAAAGAAATCAGAACACAATTAGTTATAAGCTAAACAAAATGTTTGTTTTAATTCAAATGTAAATAAATTATTTATATTAATGATATAGATTAATCTGCATAAGTGATTTGATTTACCTGTAAGTTTGAAATTTTTCATTTTATAGTTACTATTTTAAGTAGGTATACGTACCGTTTTTCTTTAATTTATACAAGAATCTTAAAGAACACTTAGGGAATATTGTATATTTTTCCACAAGTTGATACCGTGGATTATGTTTTCTGGGAATGATGTTTATTATAAGAGCACATTAAGATCAACTTGCTAACAAGTAACTATTCGCTATTCCTTGTTGGTACAGGACGCGATCACATAGGTTTATCCAGTTCTCTTTCCTTTTCCTCAGACTTGGTCAAAGAACAAAATAAAGATTGAACTATTGTACATCTGTCAATGTCCCTGTGCCTTTAACGTCAAGTACAAGAAGCTAGTAGATCTTAAAGTTATGGCCTACATTAGAAATATACACTTATCTAAACAATAAAAGAAATTAAAGCAATAAATACTATTATTAAAATAAATATAAGTAGATAATATTGTATACTTAATACATTTAGTAGAATAATCTAAATCTCCTCGTACAGGCATGATCGGTAACACACCTTAATCCCTAAGCAATCAACTATTAGACGATAATTATATTACTGTTATACGTGATGTTTAGATATTTCCTAAAGCTAAAATGACGTAACAAGCGAGTACCCTATGTACAGTTTAGCGATATAATAATATGGAATTTATAAAGCACGTCTGGATGAATCTTAAATTGAAAGGAGATATGTGCATAAAAATTAAAAACTAATCTCAGCTTCATATAAATTTAAACCAGAGAAGAGCAGATAAAGTAATTAAATTAACAATATATTAACTAAAACAGTAAGTACAAATTTTAATCAACTTTTATCACATTTGAGAGAACTATTAAACATTTAAATGGTATACGAGTACCCAATACATTGAATTTGAAATAAATTTTGGACAGTCAATTTTATTGCTCCTGGGCTGCACAGTTCATAAGAATTCAAAAGGTATGTATCTAATAAAAAACACTCTAGAGCTCGAAATTAAATTTGAACTAATTTTTGTATTAATATATACAACTGTTAAGAGTAGAATACAGGGTTAAAAATCAAGACAACTCAGCTTTGATAATTTAAATCCCTTATTAACAAAATCGTTATTTCCGACTGTGTACTGTACTGACTAAGGGGCCAAATAATGTTTGTATTATAAGTAACTCTAAGATAATTTGAGAAAGCGACGTGGCACTATATTTGGAATGGAGTAACTGACCGAGGTTTTAGTAAATGTAACGTCAACCGTAATTTATCATATTTACCTGTCTTCATCGTTTTAAACTATGTTGCCTGAGTTATACCAATGATTTTCTGGTCACGTGTGTCGTATGTGCTTTAGCCAAGAACACCACTAGGTTAGGATTATTAAAATGTATTTTAAGTTCATGTGTAAAACAATTGTATATTTCTAATGTAGGATTGCTCTTATATAACACCCAGACATAAGGACATGTTAACGTGTCATGAATAGCACAAAAATGTCATTCATTAATTGAACTGTGATAAGCATTTCCAGTTAAGTTAGAACCTTAACTTGCTAATAGCACTTAACCAAACGCAATTTGAAGTACGCTTGATAAAACGTCATAGTTAACTATATTACGATAAACCTAGAACAAAATGTGTTGGTACTGTTACAAAGTCTAAGTTATTATAGAATGTACAATATTGAAACTATATAAAATATTCAATCTATCTACTCTAGAATCTAATCTTGATTTACAGTATTTCCTACTTCTACAAACCATTTTAAAGCATAAATGTGATTGTATCGGGCTACAATAACACTGCACTTAACGTGAAACAAAACGTTCACTTGCGGGACCAATAAAATTTCCAATTTTCCACGTAATATTTTAACGAATCGGTACGGTGCACAGCGAAAAGTACGACTACTCACAAAAACTTAACGATCATAACAATTTTATTAGCAGGACACTTTTCACTGTGCGTCTCCCTGTGTATGTCTACGTATCTATTATTAATAATGTAAACATAATATTTGTATTAAGTTTAAAATGCGAATTTATTGTTTCATTAGTTATACTGAAATCTTTTTTTTAACCTTCGCTAAATACCGTTGTACCTACTCGTACCGAGGAGGACTCAGTAGCCCTCCTGGAAATTGTTTGCCTCCCAAATCGAAGGTACCTACTTTTGTCCTTAAAAGTTATTTTTTAGGTAATGCGTTCACGCTCATACGGCCACTATTTCTGATTTGCAGCCCTGAACCAAAAGCTGGGTACACCTATCATAACATTTATGTAATTTATTATGATTTAAATAATATAAATTGAATAATGGATACGAATTAATACAGATTAACCTCTAAGCAGGTATCAAACCTCAAAACAAACAATGGTTATCAAATTGATTAAAATA